>JADBJO010003838.1:170000-175000 GCA_016801955.1 Conus betulinus
ACACACGAGTAACACAGCGAGAGAGAGAGAGAGAGGAGAGAGAGAGATGAGAGAGAGGCGAGAGGAGGAGAGAGAGGAGAGAGAGATGAGCGAGAGAGAGAGAGAGAGAGGGAGAGAGAGGAGGAGAGGAGAGAGGCGGAGAGAGAGAGAGAGAGCGAGAGAGGAGGGGGGAGAGAGAGAGGAGGAGAAGAGACGAGAGAGAGAGAGAGAGAGAGAGAGAGAGATTGTAGAGAGAGAGACTAGATCATGTAAGTTCTATTCTACAACAACATTTGGAAGATTTTACCATTATTTTTATCTGATGATACAATCTTGAATTCTATGAGACACATCAACTACCTGGAAAGCGCAAAGCAATAACAGAAACCTGGGCAAGGAATACATACCGCAATCGAGTGACGAGAAGGCTGCACTGACCAGAGACGTGAAAAAGCAAGACCGAGCGCCCAGAGCAGTCTCTTCCTTTTTAGCCAGGGGCTTTCTACAGGGAGGGATACCGACAGAGGGTATACCAGACAGAAACCCGGTTCTATCTGTCACGGTGATGGTCAGAAGGAAGATGTCGATGACCGTTGGGTCGATGTCTTCTGGCGGCCGCTTCTCTTCACACGACTCTCCAGTGTCAGCCACAACTGGCCCGTCGGACAGCTTTCCAGGCTGTCAAACGTCTCTGCCTCTCGGAAGGGAAAGGGGGGGGGGGGGGGGGGGGGGGGGGGGGGGGATGTCTGTCCGTTCGTCCATCTCTCTGTCCCTCCATTCGCCCTTCTTCACTCTTTCTCTCGTCTCTAGCTTTGCTGGGCCCTACGAGTTCCTGGACATCTCCGTTCTATTTGTTCACACGATAATGAATGTGCGCCACCCTTGATCCTTTTCTGTCAGAGGCGAAAAATTCCTGTTGTTCTTTTACCATTAAAGTGTGCATACATCCATGTACAACACGGGAAAAAAAATAGTGATTATTCACTTTGAAGGGTGTGGGTGTGGCATCTACCCATGCTTCCTTTATAGGTGGAAAATGAATATCCGTTTCTGTATAGTGCGGGCGTGGTAGGCGCACTCCCGTGCTTGCTTTATGACAGTACGGATGTTCTCACTCCAAAGTCATAGTATTACAGACAGACATAAAGGTTTTATTTTCGTTATTTGTTTATTTCTGTATTTAAAAACATCAGTGAATAATAAATAAATATTCAACTAAATGCATACATGAATAAATAGATAAATAAAGTTAAGATAAATGAATAAATAAATAAATAAACAAGCAAATCAACCAATCAATCAGTCAATCAATCAATAAATAAATAACCTAGGCCACCAGATTTTTTTTTTTTTTATAGAAGACGGATACATGGATGATATATTACACGTCATGAGACAGATAGACAGACAGGCAGACAACTACACAGACAGACACACAGGCACATAGCTAAATAGATAGCAAAATAGATATACAGATAGACAGAGAGAAAGATAGACAGATAGGTAGGCAGACAGACAGAGATAGATAGATAGATCAACAGACAGGTACTAGATAGATAGATAGATAGATAGATAGATAGATAGATAGATAGATAGATAGATAGATAGATAGATAGATAGATACATACATACATACATACATACATAAATACATAGACAGATAGATAGATAGATAGATATGCAGACAGACAGACAGACAGATAGACAGGCAGATAGATGTATCGATAGACAGTTAGATAGGTAGAGAGACAGACAGGCAGATAGATAGAGAGATAGACATACAGATAGACAGACAGACAGATAGGTAGAAAAAGAGACAGAGAGATAGGATAGCTTGACCGACAGACAGATAAAGGGGAGACATACACAGACAGAAGTATAAGAGTTAAACATAAATACAGAAGACACAAAGACGGATAGATACAAAGGCAAAAATACATATAGGGAAAACAAACAGACAATCAGAGAGGCAGACAGACAGAAAGACAGACAGTGCAGACAGACAGACAGACAGACAGGTAGGTAGGTAGGTAGGTAGGTAGGCAGGCAGGCAGGCAGGCAGGCAGGCAGTCAGGCAGGCAGGCAGGTAGATAGATCGATAGATCGATAGATCGATAGATAGATAGATAGATAGATAGATAGATAGATAGATAGATAGCGTTTTTGTCATCATGTCTTGGCTGAACCTTCGATTGAAACGAGGAATACACAAGGCACATCCATAAGATCGCCTCTCTGGAATAACCAAAACCACCAGTATAAAGTCAAATGTGTTTACACCCGGGAAAGGCTAACGAAAGGTATTATCGCAGTGAGATATATAATTTAATCACAATAACGAACTCTTCATTTTCTAACCAGAAGAAAAGGTTGTATGTGCACCACAATGCAATGCAAATTAAAGCGACCTTCTATCATCTTCGGAACTAAAACTAACGTCACTATTTCGGCAATGAAGAAAATAACAAACAAAGACCATAGAATTAATCGGGGCAGCTAATTAAAGAAACACGTAAAAAACAGAACGTTTGACCAACTCCAGTACAAAAAAAAAAACATTATGGCCATGCTCTGTTCACTTCTGAAGGCACACCCCCCCCCACCCCCCCCCCCCCCCCCCCACCCCCCCCCCCACCCCCCCCCCCCCCCCCCCCCCCCCCCCCCCCCCCCCCCCCCCCCCCCCCCCCCCCCCCCCCCCCCCCCCCCCCCCCCCCCCCCCCCCCCCCCCCCCCCCGCCCCCCCCCCCCCCCCCCCCCCCCCCCCCCCCCCCCCCCCCACCCCCCCCCCCCCCCCCCCCCCCCCCCCCCCCCACCCCCCCCCCCCCCCCCACCCCCCCCCCCCCCCCCCCCCCCCCACCCCCCCCCCACCCCCCCACCCCCCCCCCCCCCCACCCCCCCCCCCCCCCCCCCCCCCCCCCCCCCCCCCCCCCCCCGCCCCCTCCCCCCCCCCCCAGAAAATGAACAGAAAAAGAAAAAACAACGCTCTCTGGCCAAAATGATCTGTGCAACAAACAAATGATGTTGAACCTGAGAGAGAGAGAGATGAGAGAGAGAGAGGAGAGAGAGAGATGAGGATGGAGTCGAGGGGGAGATGGAGAGAGAGGGGGGAGGAGAGAGGAGAGACAACGAGAGGAAGGAGGGGAGAGAGAGATTGGAGAGGGAGAGATGATGAGAGGAGAGCGGGAGAGATGAGAGGGGAAGAGAGAGAGAAGGAGAGGAGAGAGAGAAAAAAAAAAAAAGAAATTTCCAGTCCCAAACATTTCGGGCGCATCAGGATTATTTTTCACCTCACCAGCTACCTTAACCCAGCAAGTCCTAGCAAAGAGGAAAAGTATGCGTTAGACCTTTGTGACCGGACCGATCACATATTTCGTGGACCAGGCTATCATTGGATGGTTGGGGAGTGGTAAGCGCCTGACTGAGTCTCTGGCAACTACTTTTCTGTTGGTCAATCACCTAAGGTAAACGAGGGCGCATGGGATGTATTTTGCCATGTAAGGAAATCATTCTCTGTCCACAGCGATGTGTGGACCCAGTCAGTCACTATACTGACTGCCGGGAATATACCCTGGATTATTACCAATATGTATGTTTTTGTTTTTCTTTTTCTTTCATCATCATCATCATATTCCTCATCATCATATTTATCATCATTCTCAGATCTTCTCTCTCTTCACCCGCACCCACCCTCTCTCTCTTTCTCTCCTCGTCTCGTCTCGTGCGCTGCGGCATCGTTATGCACAATAGCTTCCCTGGCATGAGCAGAGAAAAGACAAGCATAGATACAGATCTGGTTGTTATTCGGGATGTCAATTATAAACGGTATTCTCGATACAATAAAAACGTGACATTTGGTCGCAAACTTCTTTAAACACCTAAAGGCTGTGAAAGGGACATGTGCCAAGACCTTTGGTTGCTGTATCGCTATAGACACCTTTGTTGGCCATTGGAGAGATACACTCCAAGTGATGACTGAGAGAGGAGAGAGAGGAATCGAGAGAGAGAAGGAGAGGAAGAGCCGAGGAGGAGGAGATGATGCGAGGAGAGGAGAGAGCGAGGAGACGAGAGAGAGAGAGAGAGAGGGAGAGAGGCGAGAGAGGAGGAGAGAGAGAGAGAGAGAGAAGAGGAGGGAGAGAGAGAGAGAGGAGAGCGAGAGAGGAGGAGAGGGAAGAGAGGGATGGAGATGGAGAGGAGAGAGATGAGGAGAGGGGAGGATGAGAAGGAGGAGGGAGAGGAGGAGAAGATAGAGAGAAGAGAGTAGACGAGAGAGATGAGGACAAGTGAGACTTGGAGAAGATCGAGAGGCGAGTGGAAGAGAATAAGAAAGAAGACGAAAGACGAAGGAACGAAGAAAGGAAGAAAAAAAAGAAAGGAAAGAGAAAAGAGAAAGAAAGAGCAAGAAGAAGGAAGAAAGAAGAAAAACGAAAGGAAAGAGAAAGAGAACGAAGAAGAAAAGAAAAGGAAGATGAAGAAAGGAAAGAAGGAAGAAACGAGAAATGAAGGGAAGGAAAAGGAAAGAAAGGAAAAAAGAGAGAAAGAGAAAGAAGAAGAAGAAGAACGATGAAAGAAGAAGAAAAGAACGAAACCCAGAAAGAAGAAGGAAGAGAACCCTACGGAAGAAGAAAGAAAGAAACAAGAAACAGAAGGAGAAGAACCTGAAAAGAATTTATTGATGACCCCAAACATTTTTCGCATTGTGGTATTTTATTTCTATAATATGGTATATTTCCCAATGTTTACGCTTATATATCCTGGCACACAGTGGAAGAGTATACAGAACAGCAAAACGAACAAAAAAGAGAGTGTAAGAGTTAGTAAGTTATCCATTTACATTGTTTGGGTGACCAGATCTGTCAACCCGTGCCGTGGCAAAATGTTGGTTGCCAGTGGTTTTATATTGGATTTGTGGAAGGGAAAAAACAAAGACTGGCAAAAGGGGAAAAAAACAAGGGACTAAGCCAAATTGAATTAGTGAGGCGTTTCTCACTCTGCGGAAAAGACTACACCTGCTGCCTCTAGCAT
>JADBJO010003838.1:210000-215000 GCA_016801955.1 Conus betulinus
CTTCCCCTGTGTATGTTTTTAAAATTGGATATGAAAAAAATTGTTATTCGAATGTCTTGATCACAACAAAAAGCATTTAGTTTACCAACAAAAATATATCTCTTGAAAAAGATAGTTATCAGTTCGTGAAACGTAATCCCAGTGTCCATGTTGAGTGTAAGATTTGTCGTCATCTTTCTAAGGGGATACCGATTCCGCAAATTGATCGGATCCACTTCACAGATCAGCACCGACATCGATGGCTTTGTCCTTGGGCTCCTTTTCGTCATTTCACGAAGCTTGGGAAAAAAAAAAAAAAAAAAAAAAAAAAAAAAAAAACGGTCGTCGTGCAGTTCTCGCGTAAGCTCGCTGACAGGCAAAGAAAGAAAGAAAAAAAAAAAAAACAAAGACACAAACAAATCGGCCCACGCTAATGGGAAAAAAAACGACCTAATCGGGGGAGGTAATTACAGAGAAAAGGATGACAACAAAGTAAAAGAGAGAGAAAAATACAGTCTGTGTTCATCGTCTTTCCGTTGATAATCACCTCCTCCTAGGATGTAAACCAGATTACCGTTGTCTTTGACATTTTGTGTGCGTGCATGCGCGCTCGCGTGTGTGTGTGTGTGTGTGTGTGTGTGTGTGTGTGCGTGCAGTTCACCGAGAATAGAAACATCTTCTGATGGTTCAATACTCCTCAATGGATTTGAACCAGTGTGCTACACCGAATACAGATGATCGTGCAAAGTTCAGCTTCGTGTTGGAGAGAGAGAGAGAGAGAGAGAGAGAGAGAGAGAGAGAGGAGAGAGAGAGAGAGAGAGAGAGAGAGAGGAGAGAGAGAGAGATCCAAAGGCACTTGAGTGATCTCTTAATTTCAACAAGGTCCAACTGTCCTTTGCCCACTGCTACCATCCGGATCAACCTGCACCAAACCTCACAGGATTCAGTGATAGTAGGTGGTCCTGTATATAACCCTGCTTCTTACTGCTCTTTATGTTGGCACCCACTCCTGTGAGTTTCTTTCTTTGTCTGTCTATCCGTCGGGTATCATGCAGAAAATACTGAACCGATTTTAACGAAACGTCGTGGAAGATGGAACGATGCATCGGGAAAACTAAAAAAAAAAAGGCTGGAGCCGACCCGGAGGAGAAACAGGATCCAGAATTCATTGGTTTATGGCGGAAGACTGCGCTCTCTCCCCCACACTCTTCCAGTTTTCACTGTAGTGCATTGTTTATAGATACATTAACAACGATGTCAAAAATGTGAAGCAAAAAAAGTAGAGAACAAGCCTGATCTTACATCGTTCAAGAAACAAGAATTTGTTTTAAGTTTTTTAAAAAAATCGGATTTCACGACGTTAATGAAACAAGGAATTTGTAAAAACAAAGTTTTAATGCCCGATTTGCAATAATCAAGAAACTAACAAAACAGGATAAAAAGGTTAAACAAAAGAAAACCCGATTTGTAGTTTTACGAAATATGTTTTTTTTTTTCAAGTTTAAAAGGTGTTCCATTTTGCAATGCTGAAGACACAAGAAACATTTCCGGGACACCATTCTTCATTCGTATCCGCTCCAGGATTAGACAGGGTCCACCTTGGGGCTCATTCTCTTTGTCCGCTAAGTTTCACTCCAATTGGTCCGATAGTTTCAGGGTCCTCTTGCTGGCAGACACACGAACACACATGCAGACGAAGATGAAGACGATAACATGACTTCCTTGATGGAAGGTAGCAAATGAGCTGACAAGAGGCACACCGTGATGGCTAATGTACGGGGGCATCGCAGACCTCTGTCACCACATTGATGGACTGATGATTCTCGTGACTGGCAAATCATGGGGAAAGCGTTTTTGTTTCATATTGAGTTTTTTTCGAGCTTATTTTCTTCTAGTTTTTATTAGATTTGCTTTTGCCTTTTCTTTACCTGTTGCATCCTTATCTTTCGTTCCATATCAGTGTTTCTCATTGCCCCTGTCCGTCTGTGTGTCTGTCTGTTTGTGTGTCTGTCTGTCTGCCAGTCTGTCTGTTTGCCGTCTGTCTCTCTCTCTCTCTCTCTCTCTCTCTCTCTCTCTCTCTCTCTCTCTCTCTCTCTCTCTCTCTCTCTCTTAACCAAGAAGTTTTATAGAATCCCCAAACACTTTCGAAAAAGTTTACTTTGACATACAAACATAAGAAGGACCATAACAAACAAATGAGTTTTTTTTATTTTATTATTTTTTTTCATGGGGCGTTCCAATTGCCACGTGCTGCTATCTTTCTACATACTGTGTTAAACATCAGAACTGCTCGAGCAAGCCTTTTGTCGTTACATGCTCGTTCAGTGGTTTCCCTTCAAGAAAGACAGTGGCAAAAACACGAAATTCTGACACCCCCCCCTCTCTCTCTCTCTCTCTCTCTCTCCAATTCATTTATTTTCTGTAGTAAGGTGCATTCGTTACTGGCTAAAATTAACCCGGATGGCACCTGATAGACTACCACATAAGGCATGTACAATGACTACCACATAAAGCATATACAATGTTAGTACAGCTAGATGCTCGGGATAAAAGTAATTGGGCCTCTAATGTGAGGTGAAAACTGTACGAATTTTGTTTAGGCTTTGTGTGGGAGAATCAAAGTGCAGCTGGACATAATAGTTTTTTATTCGTATGTTCCGACAAAGGTTAAGTGACTGTAACTGACACGAGATGGAATTCTCATATCAAGGACAGTAGCTGATTTGATGTTTACAGAGTCTTAAATACTGCACACTGGATTCCAATGTACTTGTCAATGCAGATTAACAGACATATCACATAATTATGATGTCACTAAATTTAGATTTGATGTATCGGATATCTGTGTACATTCTAACCGTTATCGGCCTATAAATGATCGTAATTTTACATGTCCGCTCTGTCATCAAGATGGTGAACATGAAGTTCATTGTGTTCTGTCTTGTCCTGTACTAAAGTTATTAGAGAGCACTTAATTTCACTTAAGTATCTAGAAAAAAACTTTTTTCTTCAAACACATTATGTTAATGGCATCATCGAGTGAACACAATAGTAAACAGTGAAATTTGTATTTGTATGAAGCTTTCAGAATGCGAAAGGATGTCTTCAGATAACAAATGTTAAGTTTCTTAAATTGAGTTTTGCATTGATGAATTGCGCGATTTGTCATTTAGTTACCCCCTTCTAAGGGGCTATGGCCCTTACAAATAAACATCTGCATCTGCATCTGCATCTCTCTCTGTCTCTCTGTCTCTGTCTGTCTGTCTGTCTCTGTCTGTCTGTCTGTCTGTCTGTCTGTCTGTCTCTCTGTCTCTGTCTCTCTCTCTCTCTCTCCAAATATTGACTATGCCTCGACACTCTGGGATTTAGCTAGCAATAAGTTGCTTAAACCATTGACTAGTAGTATACAAGAGAGCTGTCAAAATAACGATTGATAAACCCTCGCTAGGGCACCCTGATTATGAACGAGCAGGTATCTTCCATTCAAGACCAAACTATTGTACAATAAAGCACTCTTTATGCATAAAATACTACACGGCAGTGCTCCTTCCTATTTAATGAATATATTTACTTCTAATGATCATCGTCATTCGCATAAAACAAATCTCCCTTTCCCATCAATTGATTTATGCAAATCAAGCCTTGCTTATTCTGGGGGCTGGCTGTGGAATAATATCCCAGAAAAATAAAAAAACGACCAAACACTAGTAAGTTTAAATCCAATCTTTTTACGTACTTGATGTATCTGTCTGATCTTACACCACTTTACCCAAAGATGTACCAATAACTGTTCTGTGTAAATGTTTCATTTTCCTTATTAGTTCTTCCTATTCTTCCATCCCCCCCTCCTCTCATTCTTAATTGTCCCCCATCCCACCCCATCCCACTCCCACCCCCACCGTCTCCCACACCTTCTGTCGGTGTTCCCTCTGTACATAGATTTTGTGTCCTTTTGTATTTTTATGTTTCATATTTAAGAGTGATTTTCATTATTTTATATTAATCAATATTTTTTTTTTTTCCTTTTCTAAATTTCTTTTGGCCCCGGAGGGCTGGATGTAAAAAAGCAGTGATGCTTATTCCATTACCCTCTTTTTTTTCTTTTTTTTTTTTCTTTCTTTTCTTTTCAATCTGTGCTTCTATATCTGTCTGTCTGTCTGTCTGTCTGTCTGTCTGTCTGTGTCTGTCTCTCTCTCTCTCTCTCTCTCTCTCTCTCTCTCTCTCTCCCTCTTTCTCTCTAAAAATATTCGTTTTTCCCCTTCTGTTCTCTCTCTCTCTCTCTCTCTCTCTCTCTCTCTCTCTCTCTCTCTCTCTCTCTCTCTCTCTCTCTCTTCTCTTATTTCCTTTTTTTTCTTTCCTTTCTCCTCTTCGATTTTCCCTCTCAAAGACTTCAAAGCTCTAAATAAATGTTGGATGGGGGACGGTATGTGCGTGTTTTACTTTTCAAACCTTGCTTACAAATGGGAAAAGTAAAGACACCACAGAAAACAAACAACTAAAGTTTGAAAGTGAGTTAATCTTTGTCTGTAGCACCGGTTATTTTGAGGCCAGTTATACAGAGAAGGCCTCTTGTGAGGCGTCTACCAGTCCTATAGATCTGCCGAACCACACACACACACACACACACACACACAACACACACACACACACACACACACACACACACACACACACACACACACACACACACAGAGCACGCACGTTCGCACACACACACACACACACACACACACACACACACACACACACACACACACACACACACACACACACACATATGTACATACGTGCGCGCACACACAGGCACACAGACACACACACGCTCACACACACACACACACACACACACACACACACACACACACACACACACACACACACGTATATATATATATATATATATATATATATATATATATATATATATATATATATATATATATATAGAGAGAGAGAGAGAGAGAGAGAGAGAGAGAGAGAGAGAGAGAGAAACAGAGATAAATAGATAGATATATAGATAG
>JADBJO010003838.1:220000-222500 GCA_016801955.1 Conus betulinus
AAAAAAGATAAAAAAAACTACAGGCCACGTGCCACACACGTACAGTGCTCACGCGCCCACACACAACACACTATATATAACCGGTGGTGCGACCAGTTTGTACCCTGAGGAGAGCTCTTTTAGCTTGAAACAGATCTGTAGGTTTTTTAATCCTTCATTTTTAAACCTATTTTAAACTGTATATATATATATATATATATATATATATATATATATATATATATATATGCTGTGGCCTTGAAAGCTTAGTGGTTAAGGCCCGGTGTCTGATTTCCGTTTGAGACAGCGAAGCTGAAAGTGGTTTTTCTCTGTAGAACGGACATCAAACAGACGCTAATTCCCTCCATGGTCCCTGGATGAAGTTCTACACCAAGGTCCCCAGGGTCAGATTAGGCACTGGAAAATATTGCAGACAAGTTTCAAGCATATGCACACCGGTATCGAGTTTAGACTTTCTCCCTGAAGACGAAATATGGCAGCCATGATGGTAGGATTAAAACGGTTGAATAATCTCTGTCTGTCTGTCTGTCTGTCTGTCTCTCTCTCGCTCTCGCTCTCTCCCCCCCCCCCCCCCCCCCTCCCTCTCTCCTTGAACTGTCGCTGTCTTTTCATCCCTATCTCCCTATGATTCTGATTCCCTGTCTCTCTGTCTGTCTGTCTGTCTGTCTGTCTCTCTCTCTCTCTCTCTCTCTCTCTCTCTCTCTCTCTCTCTCTCTCTCTCTCTCACTCGTCCTCGAACACACACACACACACACACACACACACACACACACACACACACACACACACGCACGCACGCACGCACGTACACACACACACACACACACACACACACACACACACAACCATCGTTTGTCTCCCTCCCCATCCATGTCTCTCTCTCTCTCTCTCTCGCTCTTTTTTCTCTCTCTCCCTCTCTGTATCTCCCCTCTCTCTCTCTCTCTCTCTCTCTCTCTCTCTCTCTCTCTCTCTCTCTCTCTCTCATTTACCCACTCTCCCCACTCATTCACGAAGTTTTTTTCCCGTTCCTGTCCCTCCCCAATCCAGCACAGCGCTATGCTGATGTCTCCGGAGTCCCCTTTTTTTTCTGATATTGTGATCCAAATACTGAAGAGGGGAGTGCGGGGGGTTAGCGGATGGGAGATGGGGTGTAGGCGAGGGGCGAGGTCTGGGTATCGGGAAAGATCAGTGGCATGATTGACGTATTTGTTTCGCTGTTCCTTCTCAGGTCTTGCCGACACGCCAGTCAAAAGGGTAAAGCCTTTACAACACGTCACAGAGAGTGACAAAGGAAACTGATCATGAAATAATGAGGCTGATGTCTCCGATCACTAATAAAAACCACCAAAAGAACTCTGTCTGTCTGTCGGTCTGTCGGTCTGTCTCTCTCGCTCGCTCTCTTTCTGTCTGTATTTTTGTTTGTCTGTCTGTCTGTCTGTCTGTCTCTCTTTCTTTCTGTCTGTATTTTTGGTTGTCTGTCTGTCTGTCTGTCTCTCTCTCTCTGTCTCTCTGTCTCTGTCTCTCTCTCTGTAATTTGTCTGTCTGTATGTCTGTCTCTGTCTCTGTCTTTTTCTCTCTATCTCCCCCCCCTCTCTCTCAATCACTCATTCTCTCACTTATTTCCCTCTTTTCTTTCTCTTCACTCAACAGAATCAAATCAAAGCCCTAGACGTGGAGAGGCAATCGACGCTGCGGTCACCATGGGAGCGCGGTATGAAACAACCACAGGATGAAAGACTTTTCTGAAATGCTGATCGAGGACGATCAGGATGGTGAAGATGATGCTAAGGATTTCGATCCCGAATCTGAGACTGCACGTCAGGGCCTTACTCTTCACTTATTTTCAAATGACTCACAATATGTTCCTGAGTCGACCAGGCCCGAGTGATACATACACCTGCAGTATTACCGGACACAAACTGAAATAAACAACACCAAAGTGAAACACTCCGTGAAGACAGTCTTCAAATTCAAACTGCAGCATAAGGCCATGACTGAAAAAAAACACCGCCAGAACAAATAAACAAAACATGATAATGTGCACCATATGGGAGCTAACCGTCATGATCCAAGCATAAAACATGATCTGTTTTTATGTTACTACCATGTTGAGTCAATGAACCGTGAAGGGATCTCATGGCAGTTAAAAGGTTGAGTCTGAGTCGTGCTCGCAAACATATATGACTAAAAAATGCTTATTAATTAAAGATGAATTTTCTAAGAACAGACACCCATGCTTCCACCGAACTAACCGACAGACAGAACTTGCTGTATACCTACCTACGTACTGGCTGAGCTGTCTATCTAGATTTCCTCTGGCTATTGAAGTGACTGATTGACTGAGTAATAAGCTATTAAGTCCATGACTAACTGACTATCAGACAAATAGTTAAACAGCTAACCAACCATCCCGCGATACCAGTCAACAGCGAGGCAACCAATGAACCGAACAACCAACCATTCACCTAACCGTCCTACTACGTAACAGTAACCACTTAGT
>JADBJO010003838.1:225000-226003 GCA_016801955.1 Conus betulinus
AACTGTTCATCCTTCGATATCCTATCCTCCAAGGACATATGAACAGATGATTCCTCTGCCCTGCACAGTCACACTTCTATTACAATTTACCCCCCCCCCCCTCCCCCCCCCCCCCTCCCCCCCCCCCCCCCCCCCCCCCGCTCCACCCCTCCCAACTGATCTCTGGACAGCCCATAGCTCTTTCCCTCTCCCAGCCCTCCACCATCCCCGCTATTTCCCTCTCCTTTTCCACACTGAATCCCGCCGCTCTTAACCCCTCTCTCATGATTTCCCCTGGTCGTCCAGCCCTTGTGAACCATGCAGACGTCATCAATTTCAGGTCATGCCACAAAACTGATATTAAATTGTCTGGTACTACCTCATCCTGTCTCTGAAGGTTGGTGACGGGGAGAGAGAGAGAGAGAGAGAGAGAGAGAGAGAGAGAGAGAGAGAGAGAGAGAGAGAGAGAGAGAGAGAGAGGAAAAATCAATGATTTTCTTTTTGGCTGAGCAAGAAGTGACCAGTTATGTCAGTTTACGTCATTTCCGGCACCCATGTCCTTCTTTCAAACACCACAATTTGGCAGTCATTGGACTTGTGCTCTTGGACTTGTGCTCTCCTCAAGTTCAATCACTTCAGGACTGGTTTTTCTTTCTGGCATTTTTTCAGTATCACAAATAAGAATCCCTTTTATTCCATGAAAATGACATTTTATGAAACAATTGCACGTTATTTTCATATATCATGGACACAGGTGTTTGTATCTGGACCAAGATAACGTCCCCGGCCAAAATGAACATTATTTCTTCATCTCTCTCTCTCTCTCTCTCTCTCTCTCTCTCTCTCTCTCTCTCTCTCTCTCTCTCTCTCAGCCCCCCCCCCCCCCCCCCCCTTCCCCCACTATCTCCCTTCCAATTGACGTTGTTCAATTCAGTTCATGCTTCCAGACTGATGTGGAAATGTCTGGAACGACATCATGCTGTTCCTGAGTGTTGGTGACCAGTCTGCTGTCGTAGTGTGTAAA
>JADBJO010003839.1:2500-10000 GCA_016801955.1 Conus betulinus
CAAGAAAAATGTGGACAAACGAGTCGCAAGACATAACACGACGCGTTTCGACCTCCTAGGTCTTCTTCAGGCAAGATAGAAACAAAATTGGACAATTCAACGCCTGCCTTGCGCTGAATATATTCAAAGGTAAGTGACAAACTCGTTCATTTTCATTGTCCTGTTTGTTTGTGTCTTGCCTGAAGAAGACCTAAAAGATCGAAACGCGTCGTGTTTTGTCTTGTGACTCGTCCATCCACGTTTTCTCTTGGCGGTTCGTTAAAGTTTGCATAGTTAAAAGGTCACAATGTTTACATCATTGTGAGTAATTCCAAAATGTCTGCAGTCTGATGTAATACGAGGCTGCAAAAAAATTTAATGGTTGGAAAACCAAATGACCGTTACTATATAACATCATTTCACTAGTCCTACACACGACAATAGTTGGCGTATAGCTCTACTGTTTCATTGAATACACTTGAGTGAATTTGCAACATATGTGATTTGGTGAAGTAGTTCACAGCATAAATCATACAAGCAGAAACAGAGAGACGGACACAAGTAGAGAAAAAGATAAACAGACAGACAGACATTCATACCATATGGCCAGAGAGAGAGAGAGAGAGAGAGAGAGAGAGAGAGAGAGAGAGAGAGAGAGAGAGAGAGAGAGAGAGAGAGATTACTTTTGTGTCCAAACGCAAATTACAATCTGCTTGCAATTTTGCTTGGCTTCATTACCCTATGAATCTTCCTTTAAAAAAAAAAAAAAAAAAAAAAAAAAAAAAAAAAGAGGAGTCATCAGATATCTATTTAGTCAGTTTTTTTGTGTTTGATACATCGACAGCCGTCCATCTGCCCAGTATTTATTCCCCTCATAACTCTAATACTAAACCGCTCTATTCTACCCTTCCTTTCCCTGCGTATTGATCACAAGTGACGGGCAGTCCTTCGGAAGAAGAAAAAGGCTTTTCGTGAAACTGGTTTTGTAACGCTTCAATTGATCATGTCCAGATGAAAGGTTTCCAATGGACTGCGATCTTCTTAAAAGTTCGAATCCTCGCTTAGGAAGAAAATCCCACATAGTCCCCATCCTGAAGAGAGGTGGACATCCGGGGGGCGGAGTGCACAAATAAACAGGGCGCAGTCTGGGTTTCTTCCAGGTTTGGTCTACTCCAAGTCTGTAGCTTCCCTCAGGTCCATGTTCCCCTCGGGGTGGGGTGTTTCCCCATCCTCCCCCTAGGTCTCTCTCTCTCTCTCTCTCTCTCTCTCTCTCTCTCTCCAAAACACACACACACACACACACACACACACACACACACACACACACACACACACACACACACACACACACACACGTTTTGCCCAGATCTGTGTTCCCCCGCTTCTATGTTCTCCCATGTTTTACCCCATAAAGAGATCATGTTACCCCATATTGGCCGACTCGCGAAGGTCAAAGTTACAGGTCAAGTGGCCAAGAATCGGATATTGCGATTCAGACCGAAGTTAAAGTTCAAACCAGTCGCCATGGTGCCATGTTCAACCTCTCAGACTTGACGATTGGGAGTTGGTGGGTTCCATTCCCTTCAGAGGCATTTATTGGTATGATCTTTTGGCTGCTTTCAGTGTGCTACCCGAAGGGTGAGTTTGCTATGGGATAAAATGGCAAGACTTGAACCATACAGTCGAGATGCATACCTTAATGGATGCGTTTGCAAGAGTGTCTCTACACATTTCCTGACAAGCACTGTCTGTATCTCGTAGTTCTTGTCGTTATATTACGAAAGGCCTTACAGAATATCGCCCTGGCAATACTGCTAACCGGTATGGAAATCAGTGGCATGATATTCCCCGTCCTCATCCTCATCGAACTCCAATAAAACGTCTGAAATGATGTGGCCCTTCTTGCCCTGCATTCATGGTCACGTCACTTTCGATCTTCTCTCCACTTCTGACGAGAGTTAGGAGGTCGTCTTGGGCAAGTTCATGGGGACGTTGGCTGGATCGACGTGCTGGTGTCTTCCAGAAGGGGATGCTTAGTCCCTCTGGCTCCGTCACTCAGCTATTATTATTGTCAGTAAGCTTAACGCGTAAAGTTCTGCGTGTGTTGGATCGGAACAGGCACCACTGAAGATCACCGCAATGAATCGTTCGCGATATAAAATGTCTTATCTGGTAGGTTGCCGTGTAACGTCTTGATGTTGACTGCCTCTTGAGAATTGCCAGTGCTGGCGCTGCGACAGTTGCCACATACTATGATTCCGATGAAATATTTTCTCAAGATAACATCCTGGCGAACAGTTCTGAAATATTTCCAACCTTTTATGAAAAAAAAGTTAGTTTCAAATCGAGGCCACTGGAGGCAGAAATTGAAGCAAAATTTAAAAAGGAAAGATATTATTCCCGCAGACAAACCAGACAGACAGATTGCAGGACAAAACACGATGCATTTCGACCTCTAGGATCTTCTTCAGGCAAAACACACACAACATTTTAGGATAACGAAAACGAAGAACGAGCAACCACTCATTTTTCTCATATTCTGCACAAAAATGATTGTTAAAAGAAAAGTTGTGAACTGTTTTACATCCTTGTAAACGTTCCCAAATTTTAGCATTCTGATGAAAGATTCCCAGAGCACTGCATTCTAAAGAAGGGTTCCAAAATATTTACATTCTGGTGAAAAGGTTCTGAAATGATTGCATCACGCAGGAAAGTACCCAGATATGTGCACTATGGTGAGTCACTCGTAAATTATTGTATTCTGTAAGAGGCCTTAAAGGACAGCCTCCTCCAGGTGACACTCTTTCCTGGTGTCATTCTGGTGACAGGTCCCCAAATGCATTCTGATCCAACGTTTAGGAATAATCTCATTTTGGTGAAAGTTTCCCGGACAATTTCTTTTTGACGGAAGATTCTCAAACAAATGAAACTTTGATGACTTACTGGATGCTGCTGAAGTTTACCTACTGAATTCTTTCAGACGAAAGATTGCCAAACGATTTCATTTGATGGTGCTTGCAACGGTTTGACTGTTAGATTACTGTTTTTGTTCAGAGCTGTTTCCACGGGTACTATGCAGCTGTAAGTTACGATTCGCCCATGAGCTTATTCCACTTGACAAAATGTGCATTACAGGCGATTTTGTGAATAAGGCTGGAACACACACACACACACACACACACACACACACACACACACACACACACACGCACGCACAGCACGCACGCACGCACGCACGCACGCACGCACGCACTTGCACGCACGCATTTACACGCACGCACGCACGCATGCTTGCACGCATACGCATTTACACACACACACACACACACACACACACACACACACACACACACACACACACACATCCACGCAGGCACGCATGCGCGGGCACAAACACACACACACACACACACACACACACACACACACACACACACACACACACACACACACACACACACACACACACAGCAGAAATTGAAAAAAAAAGTCTGATCAGTACAATCTTTGGAAATCTTATATCTGCTCATGATTTAAGTTCATTTTTGTTCAGTCGCAGACAATGACAGATTTTTTTTTTTTTACAACAATCACAATTTTTGGCTTCGGTTGTCTACTGTTCAGACTTGGCAGTCACTATTCTTCTGAACTGGCACAATGCTACGATTACAGTGCAGTGCATCTTACATACACACTGAACATGAACAGCATACAGTCCATACATTTTTTTTTTTACAACACAAACAAGTCAAAACAAACGAAGACATACAGTCTACGTCAAAAATGAACGAATGGAAGACGAACAGAAAAAAAAGGCATAGACAAGTAGCAAACGAAACTATCATGGAGTTTACACGCGATGGAAAGAATTGAATATGTAAAGGAAAAGACTGAATTCAGAATTTATTTTAAAAAAAAATGAGACTACACATTGCATCTAACCTCTAACAAAAAGCGCACACAGAAGAACAGACCTAAAAACACAAATGAGAGAGAGAGAGAGAGAGAGAGAGAGAGAGAGAGAGAGAGAGAGAGAGAGACAGAGAGAGAGAGAGAGAGAGAGAGAGAGGACGGATAGAGACAGAGACAGACAGAGACAGACAGGCAGACAGACAGTCAGGCAGACAGACAGAGGCAGAGAGAGAGAGAGAGAGAGAGAGAGAGAGAGAGAGAGAGAGAGAGAGAGAGAGAGAGAGAGACATGATTTATTGCTTTAAAGCAATACAGCTTCCTTTAGCGATTTGATTCGATCCACCATGATAGAAATACACTCGTACATGTTAGTCTGACATGGAAACCATGACAAAGTTGTCCTTTTCCCAACCACAGTTCTGACATATTTCATGTCATTGGTAAGACACTGGTCACGATGATTCCTTCTGAGGCGTGAGTCTTGTGCCCAGGCTGTCATCCCAGGTAGAACAGGAGGCCGCGTAGCGTCTCCAGCGTCCGTGCAGCACGTGCCTGGATGTCAGCGTGTTGTGTTCTACCGACACGTTTTCCTCGGCGGAGACTGGCCAGTTTGGTCCGCTCCTCTGTCAACATGTGTCTTGTCATCTTGCTTCACAAACCAGAACGAACACTCACTGTCATCTGGCGTACACGGAACCTCCAACACCAGATCGTCCGATTCACAGAGTAATATGTCAGATCCACCGGAACGATCAAGAGCGATGTATCTGAATAACTCATTTCTGCTCTTGTCTCTCAAGTGTCGCTGGACAGACTTTTCGGTCAGAGTGGCAACATAACTTTTAACAATACTTGTACTGAAACCTGCCACGAGGTCTTCATAGACCGGCTCCATGTCCGTGTCAGCTGGTGGAGAGAGGACAGAGCTATCGATGTACACACATGTTTCAGCACAATCGTTCAGGCGCAAAGTATCATTCTCCCGATCTTACTGGATCATCCAAGCTAACCGCATGACTCGAGTGTGTAGCCACTGTGTGTTCCGTTTCTAGGTCATATTCACACAGGTTTTCAAGTCTTGCATCGGTTGGAGACGGGAGTGTTCAAAACAGTTACAGAAGCTTCATCATGCTGTCCACTTGCCTGCCTCTCTTGCTGCTGTCGGGCTCTCTGCTGGTCACGTCGGATCTGGCTGGGGGGTTTCTTCCTGTAATACTGAACTTGCGTGTTGCGGTTCAGGACAGGATCCGCCATGTTTGTTGACATTTGGAAAGTGGCGGGCTTGAGGCGCAAAACAACCACAGTGGTTTCACCTTCTCCTGCAATGTTCCAGCTTGTGACGTTATTGTCCGTTAGCAGGGCGTTCAGGGTTGTCCCCACAGCTCCTGGTAGTCCAGAAACTGGCACGTTTGCGAGGGAATTCGCCAAATTTATCGCGCAGATCAGTCAGTGTGCGCCCTGTTGCTTCTGCTCACGTCACGTGACTCCCGCGAGAGAGAGAGAGAGAGAGAGAGAGAGAGAGAGAGAGAGAGAGAGAGAGAGAGAGAGAATATTCGTTCTCTAATATGACCCGTTGTGTGCATGCCATTTAAGAGAGAGAGAGAGAGAGAGAGAGAGAGAGAGCGAGAGAGAGAGAGAGAGAGAGAGAGAGACAGACAGACAGACAGACAGACAGGGCAGGCAGACAGACAGAGAGAGAGACAGGCAGACAGACACAGACACACACACACAGGAGAGAGAGAGAGAGAGAGAGGAGAGAGAGAGAGAGAGAGAGAGAGAGAGGAGAGAGAGAGAGAGAGAGAGAGAGAGAGAGAGAGAATGTGGGTGTTGAGCAGCAACCTTTCGTGTTCGTGCCATTTTACATGGGTTCATGAAGCTACGCATATTACTTCAAAAAGCCGCGCGGCCCTCAAATAGCGTCCGATTAGCTAGCCTGTGTGTGTTGAATACAGCGACAATTGTCAATCTGCCAGCATTTATTCACTTCATAACTCTGGAGTACACCGACCCCTTCTCCTCTGCTTTTTGCTTCTTTTTTTTTTTTTTTTCCGTTCATATTGATCACAGCGGGGATGGGGCTAGGGGGTGGGGAAGGGGTGGGTGGGCAGCAGTTTGGCATTGTCAGAGAGATTAGTTCTTCAGAAAGCTTCGATAGAGTGCATCCTGATGAACGTTTCCGAAATGGACTATGTCTTTATGGTGCCCCCGTTCTCATTCTGGGCGTAAAGGGTTTTCTTTCTAGACCCAAAATTAACATCCTACGGAAAAGAAGATGAATCCTACGTAAGATCTTTAAACAATGTGACAAGACAGGACACGTCAAGACAAGACAAGACAAGACAAGAAAAAAAGAAATCTATTTTAAAAAAAAAAGAAAAGAAAAGACAGGAGAGCAGAGGACCCGAATTTCTATATAACTCGTCTCTACAAGAATGTCTACAATTCGTCTCTACATGAATTTCTACAACTCGTCTCTACATGAATTTCTACAACTCGTCTGTACAAGAATTTCTACAATTCGTCTCTACATGAATTTCTACAACTCGTCTCTACATGAATTTCTACAACTCGTCTGTACATGAATTTCTACAACTCGTCTCTACATGAATTTCTACTATTCATCTCTACATGAAGTCTACAACTCGTCTGTACATGAATTTGTACAACTCGTCTCTATAAGAATTTCTACAACTCGTCTCTACATGAATTTCTACAACTCGTCTGTACATAGATTTCTAAAACTCGTCTGTACGTGAATTTCTACAACTCGTCTGTACATGAATTTCTACAACCCATCTGTACATGAATTTCTGCAACGCGTCTCAACATGAATTTCTACAACTCGTCTCTATAAGAATTTCTACAATTTCGTCTGCGCGCATGAATTTCTACAACTCGTCTCTACATGAATTTCCACAACTCGTCTCCACATGATTTTCTACAACTCGTCTCTACATGAATTTCTACATCGTCTGTGTGCACGGCTGGATCGGAAGTAAAACACATTTACGCACAGTTGATGTTCTGGTTTCGCGCTCAATTCGGCAAGTCTTGATTAATTAATGTACTGATTTTCATCCTTGCCATTACTATTCTACATCATTTGCGTAAAATGCTAAAATAATATGTGCATCAAACACATACACCAGATAATGTAGGTATATGTAGGTAAACACACACACACACACACACACACACCACACACACACACACACACACACACACACACACACACACACACACACACACACAACACACACACACACACGTGCGCGCGAGCGCGAGCTGAAGTAAACATATGACGACATTTCAAAATTAGACACTTTATATGTAAAATCAAAGACAGTTTATATGTAACGTTATGTGAAAGGAAAGAATGATTGTGGAAAAAACCGATAACTGTCAGACTATTTATTTACACGCATATACTTATACAGACGCAGAAACTTGTACAAACACACAAAAAACACACAAACACAGGCACACCTACATACACACACACACACACCACACACACACACACACACACACACACACACACACACACACACACACACACACAGAAAGAGAGAGAGAGAGAGAGAGAGAGAGACAGAGAGAGAGAGAGAG
>JADBJO010003839.1:17500-22500 GCA_016801955.1 Conus betulinus
TACCATCACCATCACCACCCATTAAGGTCGTTTACTATTATGTAATATATATTTTTTTGTTTGTTTTTGTTTTGTTTGCTTTTTCTCCATTAAGCACTATCATAACTCCATCTTTATTCTACAAAAACAAGCTACAAACCACATTCTTTCACACCTCTCCCTTCCCCCTTGCCCTCCCCCCCCCCCCCCCCCCTCCACTATTTCCTCTCCCATGATCCCCTGTTGAGTGGCCCCGTTTCCGCCCGGCGGCCATTTTGAACGCGTGGCGACCAATGCGAGATAAGTGTTTTTCCTTTATTCATCTTCACTATCCTAAACGTTATTTGTTTTCGCCTGAAGAAGACGCAAGAGGTCGAAATGCATCGTGTCTTGTTCTGTGCTATGTTTGTCTGTGTCCTTGGCGGTAACTATCTCCCTCTCTTTCTAAATTTTCTGACATTGTAGCAAACTGTGGTCTGTCTCGCACGGCTAAAAGCCTCACTATGCTGTCATTTAGGCTGACGCTGTTTAAAGAAATAGAGTAGACTAATTTCTGTCGACTCACTCATTATACATCTCGGGCATTTTGGTTTGTTTTTCGGAGGCTGAAAATGTTGCTTCATTAGCGTTTTACGCACATGGCATATGCTGTTTTGCTATCACACACACACACACACACACACACACACACACACACACACACACAGATGGATGAATGCTTGACAAACAAATGAAATTTATCTGTTATAAAAAACAGAAATTAAAAAAAAAAATCGAAGAATTATTTTACTTCCGAACGAAAGTACCAATCTATGTGCCAGAGCTTTCCCGCCAAGAATTGCGTCTTTATGTCATATCATTCTTAGCGATGTTCTGTTGGAAAGGTATCATCTGTTATGGAAAACCTTATTTTCTGTGAAACAAATGGCACAGGATCCGTCTACACAGTACATGGAGCTAGGGTGACTTCTTCAGATTCATCGCTTGATGCAGTCTATGGGAGCGCATCATCAGAGGACGGAGTCACTGTAGCGTTTTACGGCTGAAATGAAAACAGCATGTAATAGTGAGCTGTAGACTCTACATTTGATTTCAGCCAAAAAAAAAAGTTGAACAATTAAGTAGTGGGGAAAAACAAGTGCAGGCTAACACATCTTTAGTCATTATAGTAAAAAGAAAAATATAAAAAAAAGCAAAAGCAAAACAAAACAACACAAACCAACCAAACCGAACCAACCAACCAAACAAAAACAGAATCAAATCAGTTTCAAAACGGAGTGACTGAGGGCGGAACATGAAGCACAATTTGAAAAGAGAGGGGGGTTAGAACTTAACAGCCAAGGACACAGACAAACAGAGTGCCTAGTCCCTGTACTCTGTTTGTCTGTGTCCTTGACGGTCACTAACCCCCTCTCTTTTCAAAGTTAGAATCAATTCAGTTTGAAACAGAACAGCGAACCGCCGTACTGTATGAAGCAGAAAGATTCGCCGCAGTTAAAGTGCAGTAGCCCAGAGGAAGACAGATCGACGACAGCTGCTCATTGTACAACAGACAGGCTCACTGCTTTGCACGGTGTACAGCAGACAGGCTAACCATTGTACGAGTGGAACAGACAGACTCAATGCTGTACGGAATACAGCAAGCCAACTTAGTGCTGTGCAATGTAAAGCAGTTTCACTGCTGTACAATGTGAAGCAAGCAGACTCACCACTGTACAGTGTACAGCCAGCAGACTCATTGGTGTGCAGTGTGATGCAGTCCTAATGCTGTTCTGTATGAAGCAGAGAGAGAGAGAGAGAGAGAGAGAGAGAGAGAGAGAGAGAGAGAGAGAGAGAGAGGCTATCACTTGTTATCTAAACTACCATTGAAATCATAACAGACACTCGCAACGAAATACCGCGTCAGAGTACAGAAGTGTGACAATACAGCCATTTAAGCTCTTCGCCAGGCACTCTGAGAGAATGCATCATATACGAAACAAAAATAACAATGGACATTTCTAGCTCAACACAAGCTGTGTGAATCATCAACAGATTCCCAGCATGTTCAACTTTGCACACACACAAACAGCCTTCCATTTTTTTTTTCTTTTTCAGTTACTGAAGGGTTTGAGGTATAGACGGTCGGTCCGTATCTTGTACATGACGAGAAGCTGATGCTGAAGATTGAAACCGAGCGATGCAGTTTCATATGTGTTTGAGTTAACGCTAAAAAAATGTTTCTTGAGCTAACCGAAACAAATCAGAAGTCTAATTCTTTGACAGGTAGATCTGGCAAATGAAAGAAAGAAAAAAAAAAAAAAGACTGGCGCACTCCCCAAAAAGTGCTGTATCAAAAATGAGTTCACATTTGAACTTTTCAGAAAGACGTATGTCACGTTATTTTCTGTGTTGAGCTACACACAGTTTCTGTAGACATCAGAGTACGTGAAGTTTCAAATATAGTTACTGCAATGAACCATCTCTCTCTCTCATCTCTCTCTCTCTCTCTCTCTCTCTCTCTCTCTCTCTCTCTCTCACACACACACACACACACACACACACACACACACACACACACACACACACACAGAGCCACTCGTGCACATACAAAGACACACACAGACACCACACACACACACACACACACACACACACACACACACACACACACACACACATAGCACACACACACACACACACACACACACACACACACACACACACACACACACACACACACACTGATATCACTTTTAGTGGGAAGACGTTAAACTGAAGAACAACACAACACACACACATACACCTGAAATAGTGGCCTGACTAATGTGTTCGATTAACGATTAGGCAAGCAATCGGCCCAATCTGCCATATGTGATCTTCCAAGTTTTTTTTCCCCCTAATCATCTCTGTCAAGCTGCAAAACCTTGCAGACTCATGTCTCGTGGTTTTGCAGATGTCGTATATAGGAGTTACGGACTAGTTTGGACAGAGTGACGCCACCTTCATGGTATTGAAGCTGAAACTGATTCGGACCAACTGTAAACAATAACTTCATTGTTCGTGAAACACAATTACTCTGTGCGTCCACGTACATTTATAAATACCCAGTGGAGGAAAATTGCGATTAACCACTTCCACCACCACCACCGTCACCACCACCACCACCACCACCACCAACGACAACGACCAACATAGACACACAGCCAGCACACACACACACACACACACACACACACACACACACACACACACACACACACACACACACATTCACGCACGCACGCACGCACGCACGCACACACACACGCTACACCACACCACATCACACACACACACACACACACACACACACACACCGCGTGTGTGTAAAGCACTGTCGCAGGCTGGCTCACCACGAGTTCTCTCTCAGTCTCTCTGTCCTTCTCCCCTCCCCCCCCCCTCCCCTCCTCTCTCTCTCTCTCTCCTCTCTCTTCCCTCTCTCCCTTCCCTCCCTCTCTCCCTCTCCTCTCTCCCCCTCTCCTCCCCCTCCTCCCTCCCTCCCCCTCTCTCTCTCTCTCTCTCTCTCTCTCTCTCTCTCTCTCTCTCTCTCTGTGCCTCTCTCTACCAGTTTCCCCGATCCCAGGCCTTCGTCAGTTGGGAGATGCGGACACAGTGTGTGTGTGCGTGTGTGTGCTGTTGCTCTCTATGGAGTCTGCCTGGGATCTGTTCGTGTCTTGGACCTGTTCAGCTGTGTGGCTTTGTCTGGGGCTTTTAACAGGTGGGGTGACGAGTTGAGTGCCTTGCTTTGACATTCATTTCTTGCTTTTTCCCCTCTCTCTCTCTCTCTCTTCAGTTTTGTTCTGTTCTGTTCTGTGCTGTGCTGTTCTTGTTCTTTCTTTCTTTCCCTCCGACATCTGTCATTTCTGTTCTTGATTTCTTTGGCACCCTCTTTCATGTTGTTCTGTTCTTTGTTTTTTCCAACTTTCATTTTGTTCCTTTTTTTTTTTTTTTTTTTTTCTACCTACTTTCTTATTTCTTTGTTTTTTTTCTCCGCTCTTTCATTTTCATCTTCTTTCCGTTCAACCCACTTTCATTCGGCTCTTTTCTTCCTTTCTCCATTCTTTTAATGTTCTTCTTCTCCCCCCCCCCCCCCCCCCCCCCCCCCGCTATCGTTTTGTTCCTCCTTCTCTCTCCTCCTCACTTTCTGTCTTTCTTTCACTCCACCTTAGTTTTTTTCTTTCTTTCTTTCTTTCTTTCTTTCTTTCTTCTTTCCTAACGTTCACTTTGTTTGTCCTTTATTTTTCTACTCACGTTCAATTTCTCATTCGTTTCTTTTCTCCCTGACTTTGGTTTTGTTCTCCCTTTCTCAGTCACCATTTTGTTTTTTTTTTTTTTTTTTTTTTTTTTTTTTTTTTTCAACTATTTTCATTTTGTTTTTCATTTCTGTCCTTCCTTTCATTCTTCTTACCGTTATTTATTTTTTTTTTTTTTCTTGTTTATGCTACTACTCTCTATATTTTCTTCGTGTTTCCCGCTTTTCACTCTTCTTCTCTGTTCCTTTACTTCCATTCTTAATTCATGCTGGCTGTTGTTTATCATTCTTTATCCCTTTTTCTCCTCCCATTTAGATTCCCCGTTCATTTGTTTGTCTCCACTCACGTTCTTTCCTTCCTACATTCTCACCTATCGGTGAATTGATCTTCCTTTCTTTTCTTCCCCATGGCTTTCCTTTCTTTTGTGTTTCTCTCAGCTTTTGACCTAACGCCTTTTTTTTTTTTACCTCCCACAACAAAAATCAGTAGTTTTGTCCTCATCAGCGTTTGGTTTCTACCTTTCTTCTCACCATTGTCATTATGCCGGTTCTAGGCCGGCTGCACACCGGCCATTCGTATTTTACCCATTCGTACCTTTTAAAGAGTGAAGAAGCTCCGTGGTGTATTCCATGTCATGTGCCACTCACAATGAAACATGTTCTTTTAGAGTGTTGGGACTTGCATGATGTGAGACACACGCATTTTTACAGCAGATCCATGAAAACCTTGTTCAGAGACGTTCCACCT
>JADBJO010003839.1:27500-35000 GCA_016801955.1 Conus betulinus
TTACAAAAAGTACGCTTAAAAACCATACTAATCTATCCCCTTTATATATATATATATATATATATATATATATATATATATATATATATATATATATATATATATATATATATATATATCCTGACCTGGCGCGAAGATTCAAAGGAAAAAAATGGTAAGGGGAGGGGGGGGGGTAAAAAGAAAAAGAAAGAAAGTATGTGCGCACACACACACACACACACACACACACACACACACACACACACACACACACACACACACACACACACACACACACACACACACACACACACAGCATTCCTGTGTTTCATCTCAGAAGTCATACTTTCTCTTTGAATATCCTTTCTATGTGGCGGTTCCCGTTTTCAGTGCATTAATACAATACACAAGTGCTGAAAAATAAAGACATAATAATTATTTTACTGTTTGGACTGTTCTAAGAATGCAGTTCTGCTGTTAGCATAGGAAACCCACAGAAGTCATTTGAGAGCTCCTACGTATACCCAGATCAATACCTCCACATGCTGAAATCACCTGCTAGAATTCAGCCTCTAAACACAGAGACTGGGAGTCCCCGTTCCCCACCCCCACCCTCACCGCCACCATGGAGCTCGTCAGGTGTGGACAGCTCCAGCCACTGTCCGTGCAGGCGCCAGTGTCCTCTGCAGAGATTGGTTAGGGTTCTGACTCCAGTTCAGCCATGGCAGGACACGTGTCTGCTGCAGGGCAGGGGAATGCTTCACATTGACGGCGCTGTCCAGAACGTGGACCGCTGAGGAGGCTCAGAGGTGTAAAGGTCTGAGTCCATCTCCATCTCAATGTCAGGACACACCCCCGCACACACGCCTCTCAAGGCGCACTGAACGCTCAGGGCCACAGAGACATGACTATGACCCTCGTCCAACCATTCTCTACAAGTCTTGAGGTCATCCTACAAGAGGACAACGCACACCGCTTCGTGACCGCCTTGTGGCGGACGGACTTCACAGCAGACAGCATAAAGTCCAGAGCATGGGCTTGCCAGCACGTACACCGATTTGGCTCCCACTGACTTCCTGTAGGACGTATTTGTGGTCGACCACCAACCCCTCTCTTCGCCCAACTCCCCCGTGTGGTAGAGCAGGAGTGGTAGACCATCCCTGCCAGTACTGTCTAGACCCGTAGTAAAGTCCATGCATCAATGCTGCAGGAAACGACTGACGGCGAACGGAGGCCACACCTGCTCCTGACTGAGCCAGACGTCTGATCCCAGGGTGACCTTTACCATGAGGGGGTGCCGCCAGTGATGAGCTAACAGCGAGGTTTGAATGACTTGATCTGTCTTCCTGAATGACGGTCGAGATCCGGGAAATCATTGATGAACTCATTTTAGCTTCGTTAATTGTCTGAATGAGTGCTATTATAAGTGACTTGTTGGCGGTATATTTATTTTTTTTTTTGGGGGGGGGGGGGGGGGGGGGGGGGGGGGGGGGGGGGGGGGGGGGGGGGGGGGGGGGGGGGGGGGGGGGGGGGGGGGGGGGTGTTACTGAAAGACTTTACTCATGTTCACTTGCTTACCCTACGAACACGATTTCACTGTGTTTGATAATCATCAACGATTATACCTTGAAGTCTGAAGCATTCAACGTCTTCGCTCCTGTTCTTTCCATTTTTTTAACGTGCTTATCTTTTTAATATCACAGTCAACTTATAATTCGTCATTTAATGACATACGATCTAAGATTTAAAAAAAAAAATAAAGAAAAAAAATACTGTGCTGCCTAACGAAAGAACACACAGATTACAAAACAAACACCGAGGATTTCGACCTCTTTGGTCTTCTTCCGGCAAAACAAACAATATTTAGGGTAATGAAAACGTAGGCGAACAGTCCTTTGTCTTCTCAAGAGTTACAAAGAAAAAGAGTTCCTTGGCAGCACAGTGATTCCATTTTTATTAATCTTGTTTCAATCCCCGCCTGCCGTCAAGTCACTTTCACGCCAACACATGATTTAATTTTGTCCACTGTATCATGTTTAACCTTTTCCTGTAAGTAAAAGGATAGGACTTAATAGATTTTGATGAGAGGAAAAGGTGTCGGTATTTTCAGCGAAAAGGTCACAGGGTAAATCGTTTATATGAAGAAAAGGAATAAACAGGACCCCAAATCGACTTCTTGTGGTATACCACTACTTTGCTAAGGAAAATCTGAAGATTCGTTGTGACACACATTGTTATAGACGGAGTTACGTGAGGAGGCAATCTGCGACAATACGACTGTGGAAAATTGTAGTATGGGAGTTTTGGGAGAGGCAGGGTTTAGGTTGATTGTATTGAAAGCCTTTGTTGTGAAATTTGCAGAAAGGCCACCAGTCGTATTTGAGTGTTGTTTTCCTATTACTGTCTTTTTTCACAACCATATCATTGTTTCTTTACACTTTCAGTTTTGGTGTTCCTTACATCGTTACATTCACACCAGTTGCTTCTTCGCGCTCTCTCCTCATTTGAAGTTTCTAGATGTGTCTCATTTGGGTTCCTGATAGTCGTGTTATACGAGTTCCTTACAACAGTATCGTCTGGGTTCTCTTCAGCGGCCACCTTTGACTTCAATACAATCGTCCCACATAATTCTTGCTCTCACCTCATTGGATACCTTTACGATCGTCTCAACTGAGCTCATGAGTGATTTACGACCCGTCTTGTTCGAAATATGTGTGCTCGTCCTCATTTGATTTGTTGATTCTCGTTTCGTCTGCCTTCACTATTCTCGTCTTATTTCAATTCTTTTACTTTGTGTCGTTGGACTTACTCACGACCGTTTCAGTTGATTTCTTTATGCCCGTTCCGAATCCCTTCCTTCCTATGCCTCACATGATTTCATCGCTCGAATCTCAGTTGTGGTTTTAAAAGTTCATTTCATTTGTTAACTTTAGTATCGTGTCATTGATTTACTTGTCAACGCACACTGGTTTTGTCGATGCCGCTACAGAACGGTTTGTGTCATATGACATGTATTGGTGGGATACAAACTTGACACATACTGAACGCCAACATGTCGGTTCCCCGCCGGCATCTTTTCTTTTTCTTTTCTTTTTTTTTTTCCATTAACATTTCCTCGACAGCAAAAGAACGCGGAGCGTCTCTTTCGTGTGACAAAAGTCAACGTCCTAACAGGAACAAACACAAAAAGCAAAACCCACCGGAAAAACAAAACAAGAAACGAGAAACAAAACACACACCCAACAAAAAAACTTTGAAGTTCTTCTTCTGTAACGTCTGCGAAAAAGTTCGAAATTAGACATGGTATGTTTTCTGTGTCACCGGCAAATCCATATCCAGGTGACCTAACTGCGTACTTTGGTGCCAGAAAGGAAAACATGCTATTGGACTGAGACACCCACCCTGCTGGTACTAAATGTTACCCTGTGCGTCATTTGTGGGGGACCAATTGACTGCGTCCTTTGGTGGATGCACATGTATGGACAGAACATGGGTGCCGCCGGCGCACTGTTGACTAGAAAGGTAGACCTACATTGGCAAGTCTTGGGCAGCGGGATTTCCGTGATCGATGGAAGAAAGGTGACGCAGGCCGGAGAGAGAGAGAGAGAGAGAGAGAGAGAGAGAGAGAGAGGGGGGGGGAAGAGAGAGGGAGAGAGAGAGAGTGAGAGGAGAAGAGAGAAGAGGAGAGAGAGAGTGAGAGAGAGAGAGAGAGAGAGAGAGAGAGAGAGAGAGAGAGAGAGAGGAGAGAGAGAGAGAGTATGGTGTGGCATCGACCCTATCTCACACACTTCTTAAGGAACCGGTAAACAAGCGCGTACAGACGTTTTTTTTTTGCTTGGCTCTGCCATTGTGCAAACACTCTGCAGACACTCATATAGGCGCTCGTGCGCGCGCGCGCGCACGCACACACACACACACACACACACACACACACACACACACACACACACACACACACACACACACACACACATTTACAACAACAGCACCACTCCATGCTACCACTCTCATACCCCCAGTCCCTCCTTCTCTACGAATCACTGTTTGTTTCCCCTCTATCTGTCTGTCTGTCTGTCCACCTCTCTCTCTCTCTCTCTCTCTCTCTCTCTCTCTCTCTCTCTCCCTCTCTCTCTTTCTTTCTCTCTCTCTCTCTCTCTCCCTCTCTCTCTCCCTCCTCCTCCACCTCATCCTCCTCTACCTACTAGTTCTACAACTGCTACTACTGCTGCTGCTACTAATATCACTACTACAACTACCTGGAAGACAACTGCGACGACGACGACGTCTGCAGCAAAACATTTATTGAACGCTTTTCTCCTCCGGTAAGATCAAAATGCTTTACATACGTATACGTTTACAAATGTAGCACAATGGGAAAAAAAAAACTACTACTATTACTACTACTACTACCACTACTACTACGACGACGACGACGAGGACGTCGACGACGACGACGACGACGGCGACGACGACGACGTCGTCTACCGAAAAACATTGATCAGGTGAAATTTTAAAAGGAAATTAAAGTAAGTCCGCTAGATAACAGGGACAAACACATTACATGACAACAAACCACGCGTTTCGACCTCCTAGGTCTTCTTTAGGCAAGATACACAACAATCAAGACAATGAATACGAAGAACGAGCAATATCTTCTTCTTCTCTCAAACTAGGTGCAAGATGGGCGTTGAATCCTTCGTCTCTCTGTCTCTATCTGTCTGTCTGTCCGTTTGCCTCTCTGTCTGTCTGTCTACTTGTCTGTCTGTCTGTCAGTCTGTCTGCCTCTCTCTCTTAGTCTCTGTCTGTCTGACTGGTTTCCCTGCCTGTCTATCTGTCGTGTGTGTGTGTGTGTGTGTGTGTGTGTGTGTGTGTGTGTGTGTGTGTGTGTGTGTGTGTGTGTGTCGCCCGTCTTTGTCTCTGTCTGTCTGTCTGTCTGTCTGTCTGTCTGTCTGTCTCTCTCTCTCTCTCTCTCTCTCTCTCTCTCTCTCTCTCTCTTAGATCACCGAGTGTAACACAGATCTCATTGTGATCAGTTTTTTTGCTACACAGCATTGTCACCAATGTGAGACTGTCGGCTTTCCAATGCACACGGAACGAATGCCGGTCGTGTTTTCCTGATTTCGAACATGTCTTCGGCTTCGCTGACTATGGAAACGGTGGTATTTTAACTAAACCTCGGATTGCTATATTATTCAAGCCATATATGATGTAATTCATCATGCATTTCCTACCGGCAAAGCTTTTTCCAGAGATTCTGCCAGAGAGAATCCACTAAGTTCCACTATCAGGTCCCCCCACCCGTCTCCCCCCCCCCCCCTTCCCCCCTCCCCTTCTGTGCTGACTTCAATGATTTGCATTACCCACATCAGACCAGACTGTTCAAGCGGATTACGTTTCTGCCTTGTCGTTCCAAATCAGGGGAAGGCAATGCACAAGGAATCGAGCCATCTCGCCAGGAAAGTCTTAATGAGGGATCAGACAGGTGTGGTATTAGTTTCAACAAAATGCCATACTCCGCGTCAAAAATAGAACTAATGAAAAAAAAAAAGAATTAAAAAAAAAAAAAAAAAAAACACCAACGAAAATAACACTGGAAACCACTTCCCAAATCATCAGCTGCCCCCACTGCCTCTGACTTCTTTTGAATGAAATCACCATCAATATTATATAACATCACTGTATTAGGAGTGGTAATTATGATTTTTTTTAAAAAATCACAGTGACGAAAATAGCAATTATAATGATGATGAAAGGAACATTGATACTACTATTACTGCTACTGCTACCACTGCTACCGCTACTACTTTTGCTGCTGCTGCTGCTGCTGCTGCTGCTGCTGCTACACTGCTTCCTGGGAAGCAACATCGACACACTGCTTCCTGGGAAGATGTCGCCCTTGACAGAACACAGTGGAAGCAACGGTTGTACCCAGGGCACAAAGTCATTCGAGCGCAACAGAGCAGTCGCTGCCCAGGATAAGAAGAATCGGAGAAAACGGGGCCCATCCTTGCAGGACTCCATTCCATGCAGCGTCTGTGGACGACTTTGTGCTTCAGGAATGGTCTTCATCCCCACATGAGGACCCACATCAGCAGATGACCTGTCTGTCAACTCATCCGTCGGACCCGCCGGGTAAATCCATCATTAGTATCAGACCTTTGAAATTGTCCCTGTACCTGTCTGCATTATTTACAGCCGATGCCAAAACTGGCTGTGTGACGACAGGAAGAGTAGCCAATTTGATGACGCGTTAGAAGCCTGTATCATTTGTCAGATTCTGCCTAGCCACTGGATCATGCTTCTTTTGACCGTCCGTGTCGCGTTGTCAGAGCATGAAATGCTATTATGTAAACTCATCATTCTCCGATGTTGCTATGCAACCCATCATTATCCTATGTTATTATGTATCTCTGCATTATCCGATGTTATTACGCGTTTTATCGTTATCCAATGCTCTTATGCAACTCATCATTATCCAGTGTTATCATGCAACTCATTATCCAATGTTATTATGCGACTCATGATTATCCAATGTTATCATGCAGCACATCGTTACCCAACGTTATTATGCAACTCTTCATTATCCAATGTCATTATGCAACTCTTCATTATCCAATGTTATCGTGCAAGTCTTCATTATCCAATGCCATTATGCAACTCTTCATTATCCGATGGTATGATGCAGCTCATCGTCATTCAATCTTATTATGCAGCCCATCGTTATCCGATGTTATTATGCAACTCATCCTTATCCAATGTTCTTATGCAAGTCATCAGTATCCACAGTTGCTATGCAACTCACCGTTCACCCGTGTTATCATGCAACTCATCACCGCCAAATGATCCCTACATTCCATCAGTTTCAAACGTTATCATGCTGTTCACACAAAAATCCACTGCTAATGTGCCACTCGTCAACTGCAGCATTAAAAAAGCTGTCACGCAATTCATCCATATAGGTGTCAATTCTCGACATGTACATGAAGGATCCAGATACGTACCTTAGATTCAGCGTTGTCTAGCACGTGGTGATCAATCACTGGGGGGTGATGAGTTGCTGTGTCAATGTGGCTGATGTTCTTCCTTGCATAGTTCTTGAGAGCATGTTGGATAGTCTCTTTACATGATCTTTGAGAGTGCCGAGAGAGACACACATCTTTCTTTGAATGTGTCCTGCCATGTACTAGTCTACTTATACACTTTTCCTGCCAAAGTAACGTGTGTACTCTCTTGAACATTTACGGCAAGTACCCCCCCCCCCCCCCAAAAAAAAAAAAAAAAAAAAAAAAAAAAATCTAAATCTCAGCTATTATTTGTAAATAATCATTCATACGATTTTGCTTTATTTGTTTCCACCGTCAGGTTTTCGTTTGTTTCTGCTGTTCTAGATCAGAAAGTTTTAGCTTTGAGCAGATCTGAATTCTTCTCTGTTGTTTTTCTTTAGATACATATATTTATATCACCAAACGCAGTACGTCTACTTTGTAGAAGAACTGACGTTTTAAATCTGTAGTTCAGTGG
>JADBJO010003839.1:37500-42500 GCA_016801955.1 Conus betulinus
TAAGGAATCTTGCTTTGTATTTTATACAAGTCTTTTCAAAAGGTGGAGTGAGTAAATGGGTACATTAGTGGATGTCTGGATTCTGGTGATTAAATCTTTTGTTTTAATATGCTGTTTATTACTCACCCCTTTCAAATGGGGCTGTGGCCTATTCTTGAATAAATTATCGTTATCGTTATCGTTATCTCTCTCTCTCTCTCTCTCTCTCTCTCTCTCTCTCTCTCTCTCTCTCTCTCTCTCTCTCTCTCTCTCGCACACACACACACACACACACACACACACACACACACACACACACACACACACACACACACGCGCGCGCACGCGCACGCGCTCACACACACACACACACACACACACACACACACACACACACACACACACACACACACACACACTCAGGACGGTAAAAGTGAAGAACGAGTAAACACTTTTCTTGTCAAATTTTGGCACAAGATGGGTGTTGAATGGTTTTAACAGGTTTTGTAAGCTAAGCTATAAACATCCTCTTGTTAAAAAACAAACAAACAAACAAAAAAAAACTTTTGCTAGCTAAGGTATAAAGATCCTTTTGTTTTAAAATCCAGTCTGACGTTCGAAATTCAGAAATTATTGATGTATAAGTAACCCTGACAGTGTGCGAAAGGTCAGCTGACCACCGCTCATTGTACGCGTGATTTGACTACATTTGAAGGGATTCAAAGTTTGGACTAGTAGCTTAAAAATGAACAGATTCTAACGAAAAAGTGAGAACAGTTTAGTGAGAAAAAAAACAACCACCGTTTTTGTGTGCGAGAGGAAATTAATGTTATGTTTTGATGTAGACATTTTGAACCAGCCAAACGACAGGAAATATGCAAGAAACAACAACAGGATGAAATTAAAAAAAAAAAAAAATGTTGAAGTCAAGGCTGATGGAACTAACATCAGATTCAGTGGAAGAGAAAGGGAAGGCAGGGAATGTGCCATGGAATACCGGGCTGAAAATCTCTGTGAAGTGACGGCCAATTCATTGAGGTAAAACCTGTTTTAAGGAGCAGCCAATTGCAAAAAGTTGGCAGCGAAGAAGACGGACAGCCAAACAAACAGACAGACACACAGAAACAAACGTGGCCATATCATTTCAGCTCTCTTGTTCTGTTCCGTGCGCATCAAAGCTACGTTGAGTCTTTGCCAGTTCCTGATTATATCCTTCCTTGGCTACGGTGACAGGGCATCAGTAGGTTTATAAGCAAAATCTTAAACGATGCAGGGGATAGTAAATGGTAATTATAACGAACTAGAAGGACAGCGCTCTCTGCCATGACGAAATTAATATTGCACGTGCATAACTGTAAAACAAATACTGCTTAGACAGGGTATCGCCAAGCAGAAATGCCAACGCGAGTGTATATGCTCTGTGTCTGGCATTTCTGCAAGTCATTTCCTTCTCGTCAGCAGCATCCGTTAGGAGTTATTGGCGCGTCATTAAGTTCATCACGGAAGAAAGAGTTACGCTACTTGTTCGTTATTGGCATTAGGTTTCTCAGCAAGCAAGTGGTGAGTGTTTTTTTACTCTGCCTGTCAATTAGCAATTCAATTTGGGATAATGATAATGATAGAGCTCGAATATCAATTTTTAAAGGCTTAAATTAAGAGAGAGGTGTGTGTGTGTGTGTGTGTGTGTGTGTGTGTGTGTGTGTGTGTGTGTGTGTGTGTGTGCGCGCGCGCGCGCGCGCGCGCGTGTGTGTGTGTATGTGTGTTTCACCTACCTATGTGCTCTAGTCTACCAAGTAGTCTAACTTCCTAGATTATCCCCCGTTCCCAAACAAGATGGCCTTGGATTAGACGGATGACTTGCTCATGGTTGGCAAGATCACTCCTGCTTGTCGAAGAAACAATGTTGCTCGCAGCGACTCGCTTTGAAAAGGGCGATAACTCTCGTGCTGTCAATTATCGGTCAGTCCCTTCCTTGTTGAACGACAAATGATAATCTAAACGGAAAGGTTTGTACAACAGTCAGTGAGTGGTGTGGTTACAGCTGAATAAATAATACACGAACAAAAAAAATCGAAAACAAAACAACAACAACAACAACAAACAAAAATCCAGCTGTAATGGCCGCCATTTTGTCTCTCTCCGAGAAGAAGCTCTGTGGGTTACTACAGAGCATGTCAAATGCACATGTCGAACGTGGCATTGCTCATAGAAGAGCACCAAATGATCTGCAGAACGGCACGCCCGTTAAAACAAAAGCACTTCCCGTAAAGCTAGTTACTTAATGGGGAGGAGAGAGTACCAAATGTCACCCCGATACAAATCCTCAGTTAATGACTTCACTGACCTTCAGTTGCAATACAGAATCCCATCTGTATACTGACACTGTGGTACGGTTTACAATCCTAGTGTCTGTGTGACATTTTCGTACCGACAGTTAATATTTTTATGTTCACTGTGGGACACGACTGAGCTAGTTTTGACGATGAAAGTAAATATGTTCTGGTTATGGTGTTAAAAAGAAAAAGAAAAAGAACCGACAGGTCTTGTAGTCTGATGTTGAAAGGGCAACGACTTCCTCAACTGACGACGACATTGGTAACGATGATGATAATGACGATGATGATGTTCTTGTGGCAGTTTCTTTTGCAGTGCATTCAACCACATATCGTTTACTCCATTTTCACAGTTTTTAGATACTGAATTGAAATAATTATTGACGTATACCCACTTTTTCCTCACCCCATCTTGAACACTTGGGTCACAAAATACAAGTAATCAGTCAGATTCAACCGAAAAAATATACATTCACGAGTAAAGGCAATGTGTCGCATGGTAAATATTAAATATTTGACCTGCAGTACAAAACCTCTCCTCGGATAACCTTCTGTACTGGTATGACACTTCGTATCGGATCGTCGACACAGAACGACACCCAGCTGACCTTGTGAACCGCAACGTCAGTGCCAAGTGTCACCCTGGATATTTTGGTGCCGGTGAGATACTTGGCACTGTCATGGACAACCCGCCTATCTTCGCCGCTCCTCCAGACGTCAGGGTGGCAAAGACCAAAGACTGCCGCCTGTCCTGACGACAGGACCTGGAGGACAACGTTCCACCCCCTCTGGCTATGGCAATGAAGAGCTCAGTGACCTAGGTATCTACGGCGTGGATGTCGTGGATGACGTGAAGTGTCACTTAACGCCTCCGTGGTTTGCGTGAATTTAGCGCACATCGAGTGAAAAGAAAACATCCCCTTCTCTCTCTCTCTCTCTCTCTCTCTCTCTCTCTCTCTCTCTCTCTCTCTCTCTCTCTCAGGAGTTAAGTCTCAGTATATCTCAGTATATGCTATTGTTTTTGCATGTGACGTGTGTTAGGAATAAAGGGTTGACTGAAGACTAATAAAAAGAGTGCTTTTGTCTTTTTCGTGTATTTCATTGCGATTGAATATTTTTTGTTTCTTTTCTTTCTTTGTTAATGGCCTAAAGGATTAAGGGATTTGGAAACATTTAGAATCGTCTATATTTGTTGTTATTGAGTGATTGTTGAACGAGTATTACGTCGTACAACTTCTCATCTCTTAACTCTACCCTCTTTCCTCGTGCCCTATTCCTCGAACTCAACTCACCCTCTCTCCCACTGTCCCTCTGTCAACTTCATTCACCACTTTGGCTTCACAAGGGGAGTATTACGCATGTTAATGTCTGTACTGTTCTTATCTTTTTTTGGTCGCTGAGGAAGGCATATTGCCGAAAATTTCTTGTCCTGAATTGTGTCGTTCATTAAAAAACCGCGTTACTTCGCACTTTGTTTTGTGTGCTCTTCTGCTTTTTCGTGTGGTTCCGGTATTGCTGCAGTTTGTTTCATTTGCCCATGGCATTAAATTTCAAACAGGTTGCTCCATGTTCCTTGTCATTCATCTGTTTCTGGACTGACCTGCTAAGAGTTCTTTCAATGGCGCGTACAGACCTCTGTGGAGTTTTTGCCCTGATCACCCGCCTATCCTTCAAAACAACCTTTGCTCTGATATATTGTCTGTTCCTTCAAGCAGCCTTTTTCCCTGATAAACTGGCTGTCACTTCCAATCACTTTTCAGCCCGATAGTTCATGCCATATTCCCCGCCTTCCCTTTTCTCTTCACGCTAACATAATGTAAAACCCATCAGCCTTGCCTTAAAACATTTTTTATTCCGTTGTCGTTTATTTGAAATTGTTCAGTCATTCAGATTTCTTTTTTATGAAGTTTCCTAGTCAAACATATTTCCTTATACATAAACATGGTGGTTATATTTTCTGCACTCAGTGGCTCTCAGTATAGTTTAAGATTTTTTTGTTTCTTTGGGTTTTTTTTTTTTTTTCATTTTTTTTTTTGATAGATGCTTAACCAGCGATTCTTTGAAAAAAAAAAATAGGGGCAATAACAGATCAAACATTCATTTACGAATAGAGAGCAGACTTCATGATCACAGACGTACTCCAAATATCCCATATTATCCGAATTTCCAGTATTACTATGGATTATGAAAAAAAACAAAAACAAAAGAATCTTTAAACCTCAGCTAACAAAGCAGTTCAAACACAGTAGAAACTTGCCAGCAGTGTCTTCGTGACCTCTCTGTTGGCTTATCAGCGAAGGACCACTTGAGAGTCTAGTCTGTGGGGAAGAGTGTGGGCGGGGACAAAGTGGACAGTGGTCAGACGGCAGATGACCAATACTGGTGATGACCAATACTGGTGTCTGCTGTATCAATCACACCCACCATCCTCGACGACTTGACCTAGGAACACTTGAAGGAACTACGTGTGTGTATTTTGTCTGGGTCATTTGATCGATTTCGATGTGTGTGTGTGTGTGTGTGTGCCTGTGCGTGCGCGCGCGCGCGTGCGTGCGTGCGTGCGTGCGTGCATGCGTGCGTGCGTGTGTGTGTGTGTGTGTGTGTGTGTGTGTGTGTGTGTGTGTGTGTGTGTGCGCGCGCGCGCGCGCGCGAACAGGCGCGTGCGCTTACGAATGCAAATGCATGCCT
>JADBJO010003839.1:72500-75000 GCA_016801955.1 Conus betulinus
AATTAAAAAAAAAACAGTCAGAAACACACACACACACACACACACACACACACACACACACACACACACACACACACACACGGACGCACGCACGCACGCACGCACGTACGCACGCACGCACACATACAGAGAGAGAGAGAGAGAGAGAGAGAGAGGAGAGTAGAGAGAGAGAGAGAGAGAGAGAGAGAGAGAGAGAGAGAGAGAGAGAGAGAGAGAGCAACATCACATCTCAAGAAACGTGACAGTATGTTAGCATATTATTTCAGTTTTAAACACGTTAGTATAACGCCTAGGCCAATACAGATACCAGCACACACAAACATGAAATAAACACCCTCAGCCTCCCTCCCCAGAGAAAACCCCACAGCACAAGCCAACGTACACAAGAAATATACAGAGATCCTGAAGCTTTAGATTCGGTCATCTGCTACAGCAGAATGTGTCTGCGCCAGAAAGGTAGATTCGGTCATCTGCTCCGTACAGCAGAATGTGTCTGCGCCAAACAAGGTAGGTAGTCAGTCATCTGCTGCAGTAGAACGTGTCTGCGCAAAAAAAAAAAGGTAGAGTCAGTCATCAGATGCAATAGAATGTGTCTGCGCCAAAAAAGAAAAGGATAGAGTCAGTCATCTGCTACAGTAAAATGTGTCTGCGCCAAAAAAAGGTACAGTTAGTCATCTGCTGCAGCAGAATGCATCTGGGCTGAAAAAGGTTTCTGTAAGTCATCTGCTGCAGCAGAATGCATCTGTGCTGAAAAGTTTTTTTGTAAGTCATCTGCTGCAGCAGAATGCATCTGGGCTGAAAAGGTTTTTTGTAAGTCATCTGCTGCAGCAGAATGCATCTGTGCTGAAAAAGATTTTTGTAAGTCATCTGCTGCAGCATAAATAGCGATCTGTATCAAACTTTTGCTACGGCCACATCTGTGCCAAACAGGCTTCGTTTAGAGCGTCTGGAAGGACAAGAATGGTTAGTAGTGAGCGTCGTGATGGGTTTGGTTTGGAAGGGAAGGGGTGAGAGGGTCACTGGAGGTGAGGTCGGAATCGCATGAGGCTGAAGATAGAGAAAAAAAAATCTTTTCTTGTCGAAAATACATTTTATGAATTAAAAAAAAAGATTTTTTTTTTTTTTTTTTTTTTTTTTTTGCAAATTCACAGGATGATAAAGACCTGAAAACCCTGCCTTCACTCGTGAAAAGGAACATTTTCTAAAAAAAAAAAATGTCATCATTCTTCTTGAAAACTATACATAACAACAACAATCGTGTTGACATACTTTTCACAAAGGTTTTGAAGTAAATGTGTGTGTGTGTGTGTGTGTGTGTGTGTGTGTGTGTGTGTGTGTGTGTGTGTGTGTGTGTGTGTGTGTGTGTGTGTCTGTGTCTGTGTGTGTGTCTGTGTCTGTGTCTGGCAGGAGAGAGAGAGAGAGAGAGAGAGAGAGAGAGAGAGAGAGAGAGAGAGAGAGAGAGAGAGAGAGAGAGAACTCTGATATTAAATTAATATCACAGTGTATGAATTTATTATCATATCCAGGACGTAAAATGTACTGCGTTAAGAGCAGACACTTCTTCTCTAATACTAGCTTTTTGGTGCCGCAGGCCAAGCGAACACGAGAAACCAGACAGTTGATTGTTTCCATATGGTGTAATGGCATTGCGAGCGCTCGTCATTCATCTCAGAACAAAGCTTCTTTGACAGGGACAGGGAAAAACGGAAAGGACCAGTGCGTTTTTTATCGTTGAGGGGAAATGAATTCCAGTAAGGTGCATCTCTCTATTAATTTTCGTTCTTGAATGATGGCGGCAAATTGAATTACGAAGCTCAGAAATGCGAACTTTTCCAGCCAAATGGGGCAGTCGAAGCAGGGTTCAGCAAAAAATAGAATACAAGGAGGTGGTAAGGAAAGGGAGGCAATACTGGAGTGGGGGTGGGGGTGGGTGGGTAGGTGGGGGGCACATTACGCAAAGACGTGTGTGAGGGGAGTGAGGGAATGTCTGCTAAGAGCTGCTCAGGATGATGGTGAGGAGAAAAGCACAGAGGAGTGGATAAAAAGACTGGTCGGCGCTCCAGACTGGCTAAGACATTTCCTGCTAAAACAAATGTTTGGGTTTTTTTGTGGGCACCTGCCAATGGATTGACAGGCTACTTTGGGACATGTATTTGCTGTAGAACGTTTACAGACTTTCTCTCTGTCTCTCTCTCTCTCTCTCTCTCTCTCTCTCTTTTCTCTCTCTCTCTCTGTCTCTCTGTCTCTGTCTCTTCCTCTGTCTCTCTCTCTCTCTCTGTCTGTCTCTCTCTCTGTGTCTCTGTATCTCCCTCTCCTCTCCCTCTCCTCTCTCTCTCTCTCTCTGAGCATTATTTTAGACGTGTCTTCCCTGTGATTTAATCACACTATTCCATCTCTACAGATGTTTACTGTTGTCATAACGGAATTCATGTTATATCTGAAGTCATCGTCCCTGACAATGGATGCAAAGAACCCGGCATCAGTTCTCTGCATTTCGTAT
>JADBJO010003839.1:80000-95000 GCA_016801955.1 Conus betulinus
GAAACTTTTCTGCAAAATGGAGAAATCGAAGTGGGAGTCAGCAGAGACAAGAACGGACGTGGATGGAGGTGAAGGGTGAGGCTAGAAGGGGATAGAGTGGAGGGGAAGGCGACATAATATGCGAAAACATGTTTGGGGGGGGGGGGGGGGGGGGGGGGGGGGGGGGGGATCCAAATGTCTCCTGAAAGCTGTTCGGACTGCTGGTGTGGACAACACTGGGATAAAAAGATGAGTCAGCATCACATTGTCCCCGGACATTTCCTGTTAAATCGAACGCTTTTCGTGGCCCCTTTGGATGGATTGTCTGGCTGCTTGGAGAGGTTTGTTTGTTGCTGAATGTCTATGACCTCCTCTGTCCCCCTTCCACCTCGCCCTCCTGACATACACATACACACACATCAACTCGCTCACTCATACCCACTCCCTGTGTGTTATCTAAGACTTAGCCTCCTTGTGGTTTGCTAACAATATTCCATGTCCACAAAATTTCAAGACCACTTCCACAGTTCCATGAAGAATTTTGTTGATCGCAGATGACATGATGGTAGCCTTGAAATGTTCTAGAAGGTATATGCCTACAGTGTTAACTACGAAATATTACTGCCAAACAGCGATGTTTGCTATTGTTATTGCTGGATTTATCTTAGAACCCTTGTTGTCGTCACAAGCAGTGGATGCTAAAAACCTGTGACCAGCTTTCTGCAACCCGTGTGGTGCTGGGTTAAAGTCACCGGCATTACAGAAGGTCACTTTCCGGCTGTCTGTGACACGTCTAATGGAGCCTTGTTGATAATGGGGAAAACACTTCAAGGAGAGCTTGACAGCGTGACGTTTTTAAAGAAAACATCCCCCACCCCCCACCCCCCAGACAAGTGCATCGGCCCTGCATTTCCTACATTCTGAGTCAGGAGGCTGGGCCGCATCCAGGTCATGACACTTAAATGTCCTGCTGTCAGACTGGTTTCCTGGTGCCGCTGGGATTCTTATCTTTATATTCTGGATGGGCAGGCATCTCAAAGCGCTGCCTTTGAAGTTGGATTTTGCAATTGGGCGCCAGTTCTAAGCCGGTAAATCTTAGCCTTAAAAGTTCTTTCCTTTCGTTCTCAAAGAGATACAGGTGGAATTCGTTCCAGCTTTCTCTGCCATTGCCTTTAGAGGTTTGGGTCTTCCTTCTGTTAAGAAATCGCGAACTGTTCATGGAAGGTAAAAATATCGTCTGTCGGTTTGATAATCACGGAGACCTTGGATACTAAAACGTAAACAGTCATTTATCTGTGACATCATTCATGGCGACTTAGATCTTTTTTCACAGTAATGCACCGATTATTCCATAACGCCGACAAGGGCAAAGCCAGCAATCCATGAACTAAAGCGACAATGCAATACCATCAACACATCAAGTTTGTTTGACGGCAGTTGTAGCTAATAGAAGGTAAACATTTCGGCTTTGATTGGCATCATTTATTAAGCGTTTAGTCGATACAAATGAAACCATGTTGTGTAACAAGAACTATGTAGACCTTAGTAGAATTTTCACAAAATATCTGCGACATTTTCCCCCCAGATACATACTTCAGTTCAAACAAGGTAACAATGCCATCTGGCTGTGTTATACGTTAAAAAAAAGAATTTACTTAATAAAAGGGGAAAGATCAAACATCAGTGACAAATTGTACTGAAACGTAAGTAAATGCGAGATAAAGAGTCGACTTTCTGCGACAGAATTTATAGAGACGTTGGGTAAAAGAAGGTAACAGTCGACTTTCTATGACCTGATTAATGGACATTTTATTAAATGCAAAGGAAAACAATTACCGTCCGTGTATAATACGATTGATGGAGATCATATTGAAGGGTTGAAATACCGAGTGTCTGTGAAGCGATTAATGAGAATTGAGATAAATCTCAGCGTCAAGTCAGCTGCTTGTGGTACATTCTATGGATTATATCAATAATAAGCAGCTGTTGATCACAAGACACACATAAACAAACAAACACGCATACACACACGCGAGCAGAGAGAGAGAGAGAGAGAGAGAGAGAGAGAGAGAGAGAGAGAGAGAGAGAGAGAGAGAGGATGAAAAACGGCTGTCCATGGACAACAGATGTAGAGACTTCATTCCTGATCGTGCAATCGATGACACAGAAGGCCACAAGTCTTAGTCTGGAATAGCTGTGACATCAACAACACACACACACACACACACACACACACACACACACACACACACACACGCACGCACGCACGCACACACACACGCACGCACGCACACACATACACAAAAGCACACGCGCACAGAGAGAGAGAGAGAGAGAGAGAGAGAGAGAGAGAGAGAGACAGAGACAGAGACAGAGACAGAGACAGACAGAGACAGAGAGAGACAGAGAGAGACAGAGAGAGAGAGAGAGAGAGAGAGAGAGAGAGAGCGCACAAGGTGAAAAGGGGCTGTCCATGGACAAGAGATGTGGAGAGTTCATCGCTATTCGTGCAATCGATGACACAGGAGGCCACTAGTCTTCGTCTGGAATAGCTGTGACATCAACACACACACACACACACACACACACACACACACACACACACACACACACACACACACACACAAAGCACACGCGCACAGAGAGAGAGAGAGAGAGAGAGAGAGAGAGAGAGAGAGAGAGAGAGAGAGAGAGAGAGAGAGAGAGAGAGAGAGAGAGCACAAGGTGAAAAGGGCTGTCCATGGACAAGAGATGGGGAGAGTTCATCGCTGATCGTGCAATCGATGGCACAGGAGGCCACTAGTCTTGGTCTGGAATAGCTGTGACATCAAGAGCATGGAAGTAGGATTTAGCGAGTGGAGCGGATGACTGGAAGTGCACAGCCAACCTTCCAGAATGGGAAGACTACCCCCAGATCATTAGAAAGAGTGGCATGGAACCGGGCATAGCGCTCTACTCGGGCTCAGTTAACACAGACCATTCTGATCGAGTGGACTGTCCCATATGGGCGCAGAACCGGGGAAGCTCACATATACAAGACTTTGAAAATATGTCATCCAACCAACCAGAAGTCTAACCAAAAGTCTAACCAGAAGTTTGAGGGAATCTGATTTCCAGTCCAACCTCATCGTCAGAGAAGTAGGGAGCAAGGAGCGCTACAGGCTGAACAATCCACGATCTCATGAAAGTGTTGCCACTTTTTAACACGAAGAGGCAAGAAATCCTAAAGACAATGGCAGATGCAACTGAAAAAAAAAATTTTCAGCTTGATGTGGCTGGGAAGTAAGACAGGTTATCTTCACGTGGCTTAAATTTCCCTAGTTAGCACAGGTATCTAATAGCTGTGTGGCTAAGAGGTCAAAAACAAAAAAGGCAACTCCTAGAGACACCCAACTGCACAGGAGGTGCGGGTTGGAATCCTGAAGGCACCAAAAATGTCTGACAGCAGCAAATCACAGGTGAGTCATGACCTGGATGTAAACGGGCCCCTTGGAATGTAAGGAGTTCCGCGCCAAGACGCTCATCTGATGGGAGCTTCTTTCCTGGAGACCTTCCGTTGTGAAGCCTGCGATCCTATATATAAAAGGGGGTGAAGAATCCATTGTCTGTGGACAAAAAACTCTGACGGAGATTTGATGAATTAAACATTTACGTGTCGCAAGAGCTTCTTCGGGAAAAGGCAAACAACAGCCCAGACAATGACGAAGAAGAACGAGCAACCGCTTATCTTCTCAAATAGGGTGCAAACTCCACATTCCACATTCATTTCCTTTTTTCTTTTTTTTTTTTTTTTTTTTTTGATAACTGTTTTTCGTTCTTCTTCGTTTTCATCGTCTTTGATGTTGTTGGCCTTGCCTTGGGAAGACCAAAGAGAACAAAATACGTCGTGTTTTGTCTCATAATTTGTTGGTATCTTTCGTGCGTGCGGGGGAACAGCAATTTTTCATGTTGGTTTGTCATTAGAGCTGTTAAATGGAAAGAAAAAGAAATACTTTCTGAAAATCCATGCTATTTTGAGGATGACTGAAGAAGCATCTTCAGGATTTTTGTGACCGTGACAGAAAGCGTGAGTCCCATACAGATTGTCGACATAAAATGACCAACAACGCAACGCTTCTGTGCGCTTCATCAGCGAGTGTCTTCTCTACAGTGCAGACAGTAGAATTCATGGACTGAGGAGGGATCACGTCTTCTGTTTTCTTTCGGCGACGAAACGAAAGGTTAATCGTCACTTCATGAAGGTAGTCAAGATCAATGACATGAGCATGGGGCGATTAAATGACAGAAGGATCGGAGACTGATCGAAATGGATCGACTGTATTCATGTACATACAGTCAATAATGCTATGAAACAGCAATGCATCAAATACGTTAGTTTCCTTATAAAGTCAAGCATCGGTAAGACAGTCAGGCTTCACAAGTCCATCCTGTGCTCTCTCTCTCTCTCTCTCTCTCTCTCTCTCTCTCTCTCTCCCCCCCCTCCCTCCCTCCCTCTCTCTCTTCCCTCCCTCCCTCTCTCTCTCTCTCTCTCCCTCCCTCTCTCTCTCTCTCTCTCCCCCCCCCCCCCGTCTCTCTCTCTCTCTCTCTCTCTCTCTCTCTCTCTCTCTCTCTCTCTCTCTCTCTCTCTCTGTGCGTGATCTGAATGCAAATGCGATGGTCGTCTGGTTTACGAGCTCCGTGTAAAAATGTCATATTATACCTGGGAAACTGACCTTGTTCAAACCCAGATTATGCTGATGTCTTCATGAAAGACGATGCCTCCCTAACAGCTCGACGTTTGGAAGAAGTGTGCATGTTTTTACCAACTTCCATCAACTTTTATTTCAAGGGGCCAGAAAAAAAAAAATATGTGAACATGCCAAAGGACTTTGGAATTGAAGTCGGTCACTGGCGGTGTCACAGTAAGTTGCCACCCCACGTGTTTATTCCTGCGCATTTTTTTCTTTTTTTTTTTATCTCTCCCTTCTTCGACACAAAGTTTTTTCTTCCTTCAAAGTGGAAATCATTGCAATAATCTCTCTCTCTCTCTCTCTCTCTCTCTCTCTCTCTCTCTCTCTCTCTCTCTCTCTCTCTCTCTCTCTCACACACACACACACACACCACACACACACACACACACACACACACACACACACATACACAAACATATAAAATACGCGTATATATATACATATATCTATGTAATTATATACATACATATATATATATATATATATATATATATATATATACACACACACACACACATGTGTATGTATGATATATACATATGTATATGTGTATATATATATCTCTCTCTACACACACACACACACACACACACACACACACATATATATATATATATATATATATATATATATATATATATATATATGTGTGTGTGTGTGTGTGTGTGTGTGTGTGTGTGTGTGTGTGTGTGTGTGTGTGTGTGTGTTATGTTGAAGTATTTCGACAGCCATAACAAAAATTAAGATTCTTCATTATTAAAATCGCATCCACAATCAATATTATGGGAAACGCGTTACAGATAAAATTATTAAAAATCCAACCAGCCAACCAGTCAACCATCAACAAGTACAAAGCAACAACAGCAGCGACAACAACAAATGAACAACCAGAATTCACAACACATTTCCCAGAACCTAGGCAGCCCTAAACTATCCCCATCGAAACAAATCGATCTGTATTGTTTCTGTCTGCACATTTCTCCCCATGTGTATGTAAATGCCCACCTTGCATTACATCCATACGCATGCTTAGTTGCACACGCAATCGCTTCCTTCCCCAAACCTCCTCCTTTTCCCAAATGTGGCCATTAGAAATCAAACAAATAAACAAAGGAACAATAAATATAATGGTTGAAAATTAAATGAGGCAGGGAACAGTAAACAATAAACAAGCACGGTAGCTCTTGCTCCCATAAGAAAACCTAACACAGAGTTACTTTTATTCAAGACTGGCACAGCCTTTTGAATTTGAATATAGTCAGACAAATACAAAGACGAACAATCTAATAGTGGGGGGAAACAAGCGCAGGCCAACAACTCCTCCTCTGTCATCACGGCAATGACTTGGCAAAGATTTGGACTTGAGGTACGTGTGATGACTGTCACTTGCTCTACAGAAAACTTCCAGACGTATAGACTCACTGTCCTGTACAAAATGCGTACGTCACATTGTGCACACAACACCTATCATTGCACCAGTCTCCTTGAAGGGTGTCATAAAAGACTTGACTTCACGCGCATATCGCTCTCAACAAAACCTGGTGCGCTTCTTCTTCACACACACACACACACACACACACACGTCAAAGATGCAGTCTGCACGCGCACGACACCCGCGTCGAGAACCATGACTTAACAAAAGTGAAAGGAGGACCAATATAACTTGAATGGTCACGACCTTACCCTGGTATAAACCACTCACCCACAACTCGGCCTGGCCCTACTGCACAGTTAACCGATTCCAATGCTGTGCAGGGCAACTCCGAAATCGTTACTCAACTTCAACGCACTACCACTATTTACATCTGAAAATTGAGGACAATTATCCCACCCCTTTATGATTCACGCAGCAGACACATCTGCACCTGACTCACATTATGATCCTCAACAAAAATGCAACCTCATATCACCCTCTTATTGAACTGACCGAAATTAACATGACCTAGCCACAATCAATAATTATCTGCCTCACCGTCCATCAATGATTATTATATCGAACCCAAATTGTCTAGCCAAACTGTCCCATGACAACCGAACTCCGGAACCACTATGTACACTACTTACAAGATAGACGGAAAAGAGATGACAACACAAACTGGCTGACAACAAATTTCAACCATGAAACCAAGACGACATCATATAGACAGAAAAGAGGTGACAACACAAACTGGCTCACAACAAATTTCAACCATGAAACAAGAGGACGATCATACCAGACAACCAGTATATGCAACGAACACAATACCAAATAATCACAACATGAGACAACCACAGTACAACTCGACCAAAACACAAGAGAACACCACGAACACAACACCACATAACAGATAACCAACCTGAACAGACATGACGATCACCCACACCAGTTCTGCAACTGGCTGAGAGTGGCTGCCAACAAGGACGACACAGAAACTAGGCACAGGCCAAGGGCACACCAACCCGACAAGGACTGGTTCAACTATGACTCGAAGTCACTACTCAGCAAAACTAACGGCGCTCCCGCCGCAACTACAAAGAGCACGTCCACTCCGACGAACACCAGGGACCGAAGCGAAGCTACCCCAACGCATTCCACCCCGGTCGGAATCAAGCGAGCTTCACTCACAACACAAAGCAACCATTGGTCAACAGTGTATCCCTCCGCTGAGCAGACACACACGACCAAACGGACTAGTTGTTGCTTGTGCAACAACACGACAATTTACAACAACAACTCACAGACTTGACAACACACACGACAGCCGATATTCTGCCCCGGCTTTTCTCGTACGGAACCAAAGCAACAAAGGGTATCAGTCGGAAACGAAACCAACTTTCTCCTACCACTCCCTCAATAAGTGAAGACTGGAAGGCAAGAATACTATATGTCCTACTTTCCCCCCCCCCCCTACCTAGCCTAACCTTCCTATCTAACCCCGAGGAACTTAGCCTAATCCCCGCCTAACTAAAAACCCCAACCCTACACACACACACACGCTGGCACGCACAGGCGCGCACGCTCTCCATCTTGAGGTACTACTCTAAAACATGGACGTGCTGGTTAGTACCGCCGATCGGTGACATGTAGACATTCTGAATGATCAGGCTCCTCAACTGGAGGAGCGGAAGTCCCTGAAGGATGAAACGGACCACCTGCAATGGCAAAACAACAAGCTGAGGATGTTTTATCTGAAACAGAATTTCGACGATCAAGAAGCGCTCAAAGCGGAACAAATGTGATTTTAAGGACTTTTTCTGAAACAGAACGAGGCAAATGCGTACTGTGAAATTTCCAACAGCAACGTAGTTGTGGACAGACTCGAGAAGGGAAGGTTGGATCATGTTCACAGATTGAACAACAAGTCAAACCTGGTTGTCATCGACCGTTGCTTCTACAAAGGAAGTGAACAAGTTCCATGGGCCAAACGCAAAGTGTAGAGGGGTATAGCGTTCACTGGTGAGTACATTTTCTCTCTGTGTCAGAAATATGTGAAAGACACTGTCCCCACTTCAAAAAAAAAAAAAATCCAAAAGTAAAGGCAAACTTCTGCCGTGCTTTTTCAAACATCTTCTTGTCAAAAAAAAAAAAAAAAAGGGCAGATGAGGGAAACCAGTCTTGGCAAGTTTGAAAAGGGAAAGGGGGAGGGGGGGGGGGGGGGGTGCAGCCAAGATTGACACCGGCAGCGAAAGAAAGGTGGGTACGTGACAACTGTGCCAAAACATCAGGCTATGTTGAGGTCAAGGATGTACGTGCAGGGAATAGGGAAGTGAGCTCACGATGTAAAATGTTGGATTGTCGGGTTCAAGTCCACGGGAAAGGCGGTAAATCATGGGACGAGAAATGCTACTTTTTTCAAGTTTGCAGACTGCAAACTGCTCTCTGTCTCTCAATCACATACTTATTTGACACTCAATAAATCAGAATCAAACCTTTCTATTGTCATTCTACAAGCACACAATCACACACCCAATGAATGCAATCCAAAGCAGAATCATGTGATCAACATTAAACATATTGTGCCACGAAAGTGAAACTACACAGGGCAACACACACACACACACACACACACACACACACACACACACACACACACACACACACACACACGCACGCACGCACGCACGCACGCACGCACGCACGCACACACGCACGCACGCATGCACGCACGCACGCACGCATGCACGTATGTCCAATCGTGTACAAAAGTAAATATTTCATTTCTACACATGCTGAAAATGTATTGCTACACCGCAATAATATAAATGCCACTACTCTTACTAGATAAAAGCACTTGGCGATACAGTGTGAAACGGATATCTATGTTACCGAATGCACTAGCTGAAAACGCTTAACTTCACAGGATGCAACAATCAGGATTTTTATGACTTTGTAGACGGGTCAAACATTTTTTAGCTCGATTGTTTGAATGAAAATTATCTGCATGACTAGATAGACTGGCGGAAAACACTGAACTGTATGTCAATGGTCATATGATGAAATGTACCTGACAGAAGAACTCAAAGGCACAATCTGAAACAACACATATTATGATATTCAACGGCTGAGGGACGTGAAATCTACCAGATCAAATCAATCAATAGTCAGAATCCCCCCCCCCCCCCCCCCTCACCCTCACTCTTCAACCCGTACCATTTTCCTACCCCTCCCTCTTCCTACCCCCTCCCTCTTCCTGGCACCCTTACTATCAGTTTTTCTTCACTTTCGACAGTGATACAAGCGTTCGAATGCAATCATTGCTAAACAACATGGGAACCGGTACCAACTGTTTACAAATGAAGCAGAAAGAAAAACCTTCTCAAGACAACAAAACAGAGAGAAAACAGTCACATCAACTGTCTAACGAGAATAAGGTTTGGCAATCCCCTGTCCCAATTTAGTCCCACCTCTCCCGCATTGCCTCGTTCTCAAATTGTTTGTCTCCGGATTAGGAACCAGATCGGTAGCTTTCTATATCCGGTATAAAATTTAAAAAGGCGATTGTGTAGGAGTTTGATTCTCTCCTCTCTCTTCTCTCTCTCTCTCTCTCTCTCTCTCTCTCTCTCTCTCTCTCTCTCTCTCTCTCTCTCTCTCTCTCTCTCCTTTAAAGTGGTATGCACCTTAAATGTTAATGGGAAAAAACTCAACTTTTTAATGTATTTGTGAAGATATATGTGTTTGTTAAAAGTTTGCAAGTTTTAGTCGCTAGTCATGCTTAGTTAGTCCCTTAGGGGGGCAAGGGCCGGATGAAAAAAAAAGCATGTGCTTGCCTATCTGTTACCCTTTGAAATAAAGATCATTATCATCATCATCATCATCATCATCATCATCATCATCATCATCGCCATCATCATCATCATCATCATCATCATCTCTCTCTCTTTTTATAGTTCTTCTCTTTACTGTCTGCTATGGGGTGCCATTGCATTCTGTTTTTCAAGCCTCGGTGGTGATAATACCATAGATTTATAGACTGGGCTAAGTGTCCGTTTGATGTCAAGAAAGAACGACACGGTCAACGGAGTCCGGTCCGGGCTGATGAGTTCGAATCATGGGACAAAAGGCCTCTGGGTAGGCAATATTAAGGTTCCGTTTTCAAAAAAAGGACTATGAAGTTCCCTATCATGGCGAGCGATACATTTTCTTCTTTTTTCTTTTTTTTTTTTTTTCTTCTTTTTTTTTTTTTTTTTTTTTTTTTTTGTTGTCCCAACCTCTGCGCCACCTCCGAGACAGTGCACCCACGCCGCTCATTCCAACACCCCGTTCACAGCCACAGCCCGGACGGCCCCGCTGCTGCCCAGGCACCGGCAATCCACAATGTCAAGACGTCAAGAGGCAACCCACCGGAGAAGAGACACTGCACCGCTGCCGAGTCACTTCGGTGGTGTTCAGTGGCGCCTGTTCTGATCTGACATACGCAGGACACCACCTACTAAGCCCCCTACTGACGACAATAATTGCTTAGTCGCGGAGCCGGCGTGAGTGGGCTCTCCCTCCGGAGGGCGCCACCACGTCTGTCCAAACGACAGCCCCCATGGACGCGCCGATACCCGTGACCCCGACGGAACCAAACCAAGACCACAAAACTTGGAGAGGGATATCGAAATTGAGGTCACCATGAGAGCGGGGCATGAACGGCCACAGAATTTGGGACATTTTTTTATGCTGATCGATGACAATGAGGATGATTAAGATGATGCTATGGATTTCCATTTCGGTCTGAGACTACATGACGGGGCTGTACTCTACGCTTCCTTTCATAATATATCCCAGCGTCAACCAGGCCCGAGAGATACAGGCACCTGCAGTATTGGTCAGGAAATTTGAGCAACACTCTGAGAAACGCATCCATTAAGTGGATGAAACTCGACTGTGTGGTCCCAGTCTTCCCAACTGAGTCCGCAGCAAACTCAACTCTGAGGAGGAGCCGGTCGGGGCAGAAAAACCCACATGACTCTGATGGGATTCGAACCCACGACCCTCCCAGCCGGGAGTCCGCGACACTAACCATTTCGCCACGGTGGCTGGTAGCGATACATTTTCTATTTACGATCTAACGTCCTCTGTTCCATTCGTGTTTTCTTTCTTTCACAAAGAACCCCCATACCACCCCCCTCCTTTTTTTTTTTAATCTTTGACAACTCATTATTGTAATTCGGAGTAACTGTTAGCCTTTCACCTCTTTTCATCCATACCACATATTTGTAAAACGTCATTGTTTGGTTAAGCAGTGAACGATTGCATCTCTAAGAAGTTTGAAAAAAAAAGGCTGCCCCTGCACAATTCGAAGCTACTCTCAGCATTTATATGACTGAAAGTGTTTGGGTTCTTAAAACAGTAGAACTGAGAACTCTGACTGTTCAATCGATTTTCGAACATAGGTTTAAAGCGTTCCGCTTATACGTATTGTTCTTTCCATGATGATTTAAGATTTTTCCTTTGAAGTGCTTTTCAGTGTATATCTCTCTCTCTATCTATCTATCTGTATCTATCTACGTATCTGTCTGTCTATCTGTCTATCTGTCTATCTATCTATCTATCTATCTATCTGTGTGTGTGTGTGTGTGTGTGTGTGTGTGTGTGTGTGTGTGTGTTGTGTGTGTGTGTGTGTATGTGTGTTTCTGTCTGTCTCTCTGTCTGTCTCTCTGTCTGTCTGTCTCTCAGTCTGTCTCTCAGTCAGTCTGTCTGTCTGTCTGTCTGACGGCCCGTGGGCAAATGGAATGGTAAAAACACTCTCAGTGGTTCTGTGTCCATCACGTTTTGCTCCAAGAGCTAAAAATAAAGTCCGACTACCAGGCCGAAAGACAAAGTCCGACAACCAGGCCCCAAAACCGGCGTTTACCTGCCGCAAGAGCAGACACTCATCATCAGGATAATCCACAAAGGGAGAGACATGGTCATCCCATCATGGCAGCAGACAGAGCGTGGATAGAGGTGAGATGGGGGCTTGACAGTGGAGAAGCACCACACACTGTTGGCTGTGGTGCTTTCATTCTCTCTCTCTCTCTCTCTCTCTCTCTCTCTCTCTCTCTCTCTCTCTCTCTCTCTCTCTCTCTCTCTCTGTCTGTCTGTCTCTCCCCCCTCCCCTCTCTCTCTCTCTTTCTCTCTCTCTCTGTCATCTCTCTTCCACCTCCTCTGTCTGTCTGTCTGTCTCTCGCTCAATCCCTCTCTTTCTCTCCCTCTTCCTCGTCCTCCACCTCTGTCTGGTTGTCTCCTAATATCGCCCCTCCTTCCCTCCCCACTCCCATTTCCTAAAAGCTTACACATGTGTCACCAATCATCGGTATTAAAATGACCACAATAATGTCCATTAGAGGAAAACAGACAGACAATATGATTTGCCTATAAGATCTCCAAAAACAACAGCTCCAGAGAGAGAGAGAGAGAGAGAGGGAGAGACAGAGAGACAGACAGACAGACAGACAGACAGACAGACAGACAGACAGACAGACAGACAGAAGGAGAGAGATTTACCAACCAGTAATCATCATTCACTTTGAACACTTCTGCGGAAACTGCTCGTGAGGACTCATTTTTTTGCTGTGAAATCATTATAGAGTCCAAGACGAAAGGTATGCTGAATTTAAGCACATAAAGCACTTCTCTAATGCTCTCTGTTTCATGTGCCAGGCCTGGTGCGCACGAAAATCCAGAAGGTGAATGCATTCTCACGGTGCATTGCACGGCCAGTGCTCGTCATTCATCTCAGAACAAGCTTCTGTGACAGAGACAGGGAAAAACGGAAAGGACCAGTGCCGTTTTTTTTTGTCGTTGACGGGAAATGAATTTGAGGAGTGTGCATCTCTTTGTTAATTTTCTTCATAAAGGATGGCGGCAAATTGAATTATGAAGCCCAGCCAAGCAAGATTTCCTGCCAAATGGAGAAATCGAAGGAGCGGTCAGCAGAGACATGAACTGGGGGGTGGGGGGTTTGGGGGGGGGGGATGGGGGTGAAGGCAGAAGGGATTGGGTGTGGAGGGAAGGGGACATAATAAGCAGAAACGTGTTTCAGAAGAACCTGGATGTCTCCTAAAAGCTGTAAATTGGGGCTAAAAGGCAAATCAGCTTTCCAGATTGCTCAGAGGACATTTCTTGTATGGTTGTGGGCCAGTCCCCCCCCCCCACCCCCCCCCCCCCCCCACTCCCCCCCCCCCCCCCCCCCCACCCCCCCCTCCCACCCCCCCCCCCCCCCCCCCGCTCGCTCCCCCGCCCCAACCCCGCCCCCCCCCCCCCCACCCCACCGCCCCCCCCCCCCACCCCATCCCCCCCCCCCCCCCCCCCCCCCCCATCCCCCCCCCCCCCCCCCCCCCCCCCCCCCACCCCCCCCCCCCCCCCCCCCCCCCACCCCCCCCCCCCCCCCCCCCCCCCCCCCCCCCCCCCCCCCCCCCCCCCCCCCCACCCCCCCCCCCCCCCCCCCCCCCCCCCCCCCCCCCCCGGGGCCCCCCCCACCCCGTCCCCGCCCCCCCCCCCCCCCCCCCCCCCCCCCCCCCCCCCACCCCCCCCCCCCCCCCCCCCCCCCCCCCCCCCCCCCCCCCCCCCCCCCCAACCCCCCCCCCCCCCCCCCCCCCCCCCCCCCCCCCCCCCCCCCCCCCCCCCCCCCCCCCCCCCCCCCCCCCCCCCCCCCCCCCCCCCCCCCCCCCCCCACCCCCCCCCCCCCCCCCCCCCCCCCCCCCCCCCCCCCCCCCCCCCCCCCCCCCCCCCCCCCCCCCCCCACGTGTGGGCGCCCCCCCCCCCCCCCCCCCCCCCCCCCCCCCCCCCCCCCCCCCCCCCCCCCCCCCCCCCCACATATGGCCAAGTTGTGGTCACTAGGGGATGATGTGTTTGACGCAGTAATGCGTATGGCCCCCTCACTCACACACACACACACACACCACACACACACACACACCACACACACACCAAACACACACACAGACACCTATACTCACCCCACACACACACATACACACACTAACACACCACCACACACACACACACCCCACACACAGGGGTGGGGCGCACCGCACACAACGTACATCACACACACCACACATACCACCACACACACACACACATACCACACACACACACCATACACACACCATTACGCACACACAGACTCACACACAAACACCACCCCACACACACACACCACACACACCCCCACACACCCCACACAACACACAGAGCTTTGTCAGGACAAACATCTTTGAAACATTCACATAACGGTTTTAACGCGGAATAAAGTTTGCTAATGTCGACGCTGTGCCAATTTTAGTCCCCACCTTCTGCGCATTGCATAACTCTCAATTGCTCTTGTCTCCGGAATTGGAATCAGCGTCGGCAGCTTTCGATATCTGAAATGAAAGGTAAAATGGCGATGGTGTAGAGAGTTTGATCCACCCCCACCTCCTCTCTGTCTGTCGTCTCTCTCTTCTGTCTCCCCCCCTTCTCCCTCCTCCCTCGCGCTCTCGTCTCTCTCTCTCTTATCTATTAGGGTTTCTCTATCCCTCTCTCTCGTCTCTCTCCTCTCTCCTCTCGTCTCTGCTCTCTCTCTCTCTATCTCTCTTCGCATTACATTTCTTCCCCGTACTGTGCTCTTTAGGGTGCTGTTGAATTCTGTTTTTGAACCCTCGTAATGAGAATGCCACAGAATTACAGACTGGGGTAACTGGTCCATTTGGTGTCAAGAAAGAACGACACGATCAACCGAGTCCGGCTAATGAGTTGGAGTCATGGGGACAAAAGGCCTCTGGTGCAGGCAAAATGTAGGTTTCATTGTCAGAACGGACTAGGAAGCTCCCAATCATTGGCGAGCGATATATTTTCTATTTA
>JADBJO010003839.1:120000-122500 GCA_016801955.1 Conus betulinus
AACTCTCTCTCTTTCTCTCTCTCTCTCTCTCTCTCTCTCTCTCTGGAGTTTACGATCGACCGTTGAGGAGCACGGACGTGTCTGATTACAGCTCTGAGCTTCGCACAGTTTATCAAGTGACGAAGTACTCACCTTGTGAAAAATTCGACTTATATATTTTCTTTTTCCCCCAGTCGCATTAGCGATGAAAATGCCTGTAGACACTGTACAGTGGAGGGTGAACACGGATATCTTCGTGTGGACGATTCTCACTTACATGACGGTCAGAGCAAGAAACGGCGATGGCGAATTTGGTACGGACCATCAAGATTCCTGTGTCTGGTAGGCTCTCTCTATCTTTCTCTGCCCCCATCCAGCTTTCTCTTCTCCCTGTCTATCTTTCTGTCAATAACTCACCAGAAGTGAAATCGGAATATGGCTGAAATATGAGTGAGAATAGACACCCGGAGCGCAACTCCATGGTCTTCCGAGACTGAAGGATGCCTGCCTGCCTGCCTGCATGAGTACCTACGTGTATGCATTCCCCACATCTCTGTTTTGTTATTGATGCTATTATTTTTCACCCCTTCTTTGTTGTCTTGTAGGCGATGGACAGCAGGATGCAGAAACAGACAGACAAACCAACAAACGAAACAAATGTCCCCAACGTACACTGAACCTTCATAAATAAAGATACTGCCGAGCCTCTCCTCTAGGAGGAAGTGCGTGATCCGTTTACCCGCAGTCATCCGTCTCTGTCTCTCTCTCCTCCGTTTCCTCTATGCTGCTCAGACTGCTAAATATTCTGCAGTGTAGTTCACTTTCAGAAGAGAGAAGAAAAAAAAGTTTCGTAATGTGGTCTTGTACGTTGTTAGGCATTCACGGACATGATTTTCGCAAGTAAATCTGTCTGTCTGTCTGTCTGTCTGTCTGTCTCTCTCTCTCTCTCTCTCCACAGTTGAGTAGTCCACATCTGTGTTAAGCACTGCTTACCAGGGGGCGCCCGCGACTAGGGTGATGACAGTTCAACGAGTCAAAGTCTAGACTTCCTATTTGGCCATTGTTTTCTCTGAGAAGGAGTTGGTGCTCTGTGCACTTCCCCACAGAAGAGACTCAGCACTCTTTTATGGCCACGGTCATGAAAAGGGAGAGCACGCGGGGGAAAAGTGTGTGTGTGTGTGTGTGTGTGTGTGTGTGTGTGTGTGTGTGTGTGTGTGTGTGCGTGCGCGCGCGCGCGCGATACTTTCCTTATCTATAATGCAGGGGTAACGAACCAGTCAGAAAGCTACAAAATACTTTCTTTTATTGTACAGCACTTTTTATCATCAACTCAACTCATGTTTGCATAGATCTCAGCATGTTTCTTATTGCAGAAATATTCTGACATAATGTGAGCTTTTTAGAGGAGAGGAATTTAGAAATGAAAATAAATAAAGAAAAAAAACCCCACCCCATTTGCGAAGGGAACAGTGAAGATTTATATACATCTTTTATTTTTCCTATAAGCTTAAACATTCTGAAAAATACACACAATATTTCTTTAAAAGTGGTTTGCACTTGTGTGTGTGTGGTGTGGGTGTGGGTGCGTGCGTGCGTGCGTGCGTGCGTGTGTGCGTGTGTGTGTGTGTGTGTGTGTGTGTGTGTGTGTGTATGTGACTTCAACCTTTGTATGACCTCAATTACAAGTTCATAATTGCTACGTCTAAATGAAATGACCGGGCAATGACTACATCTAAATGAAATCACTCGGTGACCAATGTTTTTCTCGTCGGTCTTCAGAGTTATAGTTTCTGTCAATCAAACTTCTCTTGCTTTGTCTGCACAGACATGGCCACACAAGACAGGTCAACGACGCAGGCAGTGAGGCAATGCTGTTTTTGTAATCTGAGCGTGGAGTATCCTGGTGCTAGCTGAATTAACCTTTGCTGCATTGTGATGTACGTTGCTGTATTGCCTCATCACACTGTCTAATTCTAGTGATGTATGATAAGGGGATGCCTTTACAGACTAGGTTTGCATTGCATTGCTTGTGACTGTTCACACTGTGCCCCGTGTCCCTCTCAACAACAACAAAAGTAGACTACTCGTCGCTTTTCTATACGGGGGGGAAGAAGTTTCTGAAAAGAAAAGCAAAATGATAAAAAAAAATCACTTTAGAAACTTCATCTTTACCTAAAGAATGTCAAACTTCATCGGGTAATTTTTGTCTCCCTCTTTTCAATCCCTTTCGCCACCCCTCACCTGGAGGTTTGCTGAGCCGTACATAGGCCAGGCGTGGCCTTTACTTTACAATTACTTTGACACCCCTTGTGTCATTCAATTAAAAGCTATGATGCATACGCCGACGCCAACGCCACTCGACGTCGACGACCATTTTGATTCAAATGTTCATCCAAAATAACAACAGTTCAGTGTTTACTGTTTTTCTTTGCACTTGGAGGTTAGGTATGCAGTCTTTGCGACTGCTGGCATTCTTTTATCTTGGGAAACGACACAAATGCTGTTTGGATAGTTTGTTGCA
>JADBJO010003839.1:125000-132500 GCA_016801955.1 Conus betulinus
TTTCACACTTTTTTTTAATAATTATTTTCAGTGTACAGTAAAATAAAGATCTGATAACAAGAACAAAAACTGATTGTCACTTTTACACACCTGAGGTCAGAACGAAAGGCTGGGAGAGATTCGTCTCTGCTGCGATATTTGATCATTGATTTGGAAGCTCGGAAACATCCATCTAATCCATATGAGTTGATAACTGGTTTGGAAGGTTGGCAAACGTCCTTTTTTACTCCGTAAATTTGATCATTGGTCTGAAAGACTGGAAAATGTCCTTTAATCCTCGAGTTGATGATTAGTTTGGAAGGCTTGGAAATTCCGTTTTTACTCCATGTTTTGGTCATTGACTTGGAAGGCTGGAAGGTGGTCTTCGCTATTCCACGAGTTGATCGTTGATTTGGAGGGCTAACAAATAGATTTTACTTCATGAGTTGATCATTGGTTTTGAAGGCTGAAAGACGTCTCTGTTCACTCCGTGCTTTGATCATTGGTTTGGAATACTGGAAGATCTTTACTCCATGATTTGATCATTGGTCTTGAAGACTGTAAGACCTTTACGTTACTCCATGATATGATCATTGGTTTTGAAAACTCTAGGATCTTTATTCCATAATTTGATCACAGATATGAAGACTGTAAGATCTTTACTCCATGATTTGATTATTGGTTTTGAATACTATCAGATCGTAACTCCATGATTTGATCATTGGTTTTGAAGGCTGTAAGATCTTTACTCCATGATTTGATCATTGGTTTTGAAGACTATAAAATCTAAGTCCATGATTTGATCATTGGTTTTGAAGACTGTAAGACCTCCACTCCATGATTTGATCATTGGTTTTGAAAACCGTAAGATCTTAATTCCACGATTTGATCACCTTGGTTTCCAAACAGCGCTGGAGTAGCTCACCTTTTCTCCAACTTCATAATGATGCCTGCGCCTGTAGATCAGTTCTCTGTCAACACATTGATGGTTTCCGTCAGTTCTGCACTTATGATGTAAGTGTTCATTGATTGACATGCGGACGTGAGTTCTGTTTTCTCACTGTCTTTCGTCCAGCCTGAGATTCCTCTGGTGTATTCATGGGACACTGAGATCACTCTCCTTTCCATAGGCTGAAGCGGCATTTTTCAGCATTTCTTTCAGTTAGTCTTCTTCCAGGGTGATCTTCTAGTCTTTGGTACCCTCGTCGTTCAAAGCCCTAGTGAGTTTCTACAGCTTTGATGTGGTGTCGGGTCTTCGCTCAGCTTTACGCTTTACGATCTTCGGCTTCCAGTTCTTTCTTGAGGACTTCACCTTTACCTTCTCTATCTTCGGGTACCTTGGTATACAGCAACGTCGTTTTTTTTTCTGTTCTTTTTTTTTTTTTTTCTGTCCCGTCTTCTGTGCCACCCCAGTGGCATTGCACCCACGCCGCTCTTTTCAAGCCTACAGCCACATCCTGACCCATCCGTCCGCAGCCCCGCCACCGACGACCCACAGGGTTAACCCACCGGAGGAGACACTGCACTGCTGCCGAGTCACTTCGGTGGTGTTCAGTGGTACCTGTTCCGATCCACACGCGCAGGACACCACCTAGTTAGCCCAGTACTAACGACAATGATTGCCCAGTTACCTTGTAACACCGTAGTTTGTATTCCCTGGCTGGAAGTAGTTTCAGCTTCTTCTGGAACCTTTGTCAGACTGTCAGATACTGTCTGCCTTTTCCTGAGTCCATCTGGGGGCTGTAATTCTTCTGTAAAACCGTTAGGAGATGGATTCCTTGGATTCTTGGAGATGGATTATTCCTTGGATAGTACTGGAGTTCAGATCATTGGGTGCGTTTTTTTTTATGGTTATTCATGTCCAAATATCTTGTGTCAGTTAGCTAGGTACACCACGCATCACCAATCCACCCTTCGGTAGTGCAGTTTAAATGGATGTAATACGATTGTTTTTTTGTGGTCCCAGCAAGACATAAGTGCATGTAATGAGGGGTTTTTTTGGCCCAGCAAGACAGAGGGTGACAGTGTTCATTATGTGTATTCCAACAGTCCTATCAGGATGTTTGTGCGCATCATTATGCAGAACGCAAACGTTTGTGTTGGTGGGATGCGCTGGTAATTTTTTTAGGCCAGGGGGGGGGAGGGGGGGGGGGGGGTGTTGTTGATCACTTGCGAGCATCAGGTTTTTTTATATGCCGCCATGTTTCCATGTCTTCCCCAGTCTCGTTAAGGGTGTCGCATACCCTGTTCTGGTGCTGGCTGTTCAAGTTCCCAGCAATGAGGAATGATGGATGAATCACAAGATGTCCCAAAGTTTCAACCCATAAGTCCACATTTTTACAGCTAGAAATTTGCTGTTCCAAAAATAGTGAAAAACAGCACACGGAATTTAGAGGACAATGGTTTATAGTGTGTGTGTGTGTGTGTGTGTGTGTGTGTGTGTGTGTGTGTGTGTGTGTGTTGTGTGTTAGATATGCGGAGTGTAGGGTGCGTGCGTGCGCTAGCATGTATAAGAGAAATTCTGCAAACGGCAGCTTTACAACGTCATGATGGCATGATGGGATTAGTAAAATCGAAGATGCTTACGCCCCCAAAATAGCATGGACTAAAAGCCTCCAATTAAGCATTCATTTACAAACTACCGCACTTCCATAACTTTTGATTCAGTTAAAATAAAACATGTCTGTCTGTCTGTCTGTCTCTCTCTGTCTCACACACACACACACACACACACACACACACACACACACACACACACACACACACACACACACACGCGAACGCACGCACGCGCGCGCGCGCACACACACACACACATACACACGTACACACACACAGACACACACACACACACACACACACACACACACACACACACACACACACACACACCTCTTTGAGTGCACGAGAGAGAGAGAGAGAGAGAGAGAGAGAGAGAGAGAGAGAGAGAGAGAGAGAGAGAGAGAGAGAGAGCGAGCTATGACTATCAGACAACATCTCTGACTAAAGCCGTGCTGACAATTAAGAAAAAACTCTCTGAATATTCACCCTTTTATGGGCACATGCGGCTCTTAAAAGTCGACCGCTATGATGGCCTTGCAGGTTTTCCTGTAAATGGTGTTCTTTGTATTCAGAGGACTTTACTTTAGTACAACTTTGTAAACACAGCAAGGGCGACATGCTATTTAGAACACACTCTGGGACTAATGCATAAAATAAAAATGTGGTCTGTCAAGCTTGCTTTCCTTCTCTGTTAGGTAGGCACTCACGGTCTGATCATCGCAGTTGGCTAATGCGTAGGTCACACATCTGCTAAGTCGTAGCCATGTGACCCTCTTCTTCAATATTCTCATCTTAGTCGTTAATTCATTTATCCATCAGCTTAAAACCATGCGCAGTGTGGTCTCAAAACTTAGAGGATGTGGTGTAGCGTATATGGACAAGTCCACTCGCAGTGACGCCTCCTTGATGAAACTGAACCTGAAACTTCTCTTGCCATATCGTCTTTTCATTTTTAATGCAGTTATACACTGATGTATTTAGAGGAGATTATTCAAGACAATGACGAACAAAAATTGTCGTACCGTCATAAGGAGTATTTAAAATGGCTGTAGACAAGAAAGAACATTTCTGATAATAAATTGAAACCTTAACCTCTTACACTGTGGTTTTAGTACACTCGGTCTGTTCAACAGATCATCTTATTGATGTAGGTATCTTTTTGCAAGGCTTTGTGTTCAGATGGTCTGGTTATCCGATACGATTTTACGAACTGTTTGACTGTCCTACTGTTTTGATGGTAGTATCAAACCAAACGTTGATTTTTTTTCCTCTAATAAGCCCTGATCACTGCAGGTATTGATCTCTCTGTCCCGTTAATGGTATTGGTCTCTCTGCCCCCATTAATGGCGTAGTTAACAGGATGTTGTTGCATTGTAATTAAACAGTGTTTGCATTTGTCAAATTCAAAATTTTCATCGTACAACTTACTGTGTTCGTCAGATTCTATTTTCACCCACACATACATACTGTGGCAACTAGAAAAGAAACAAAATCAACAATATTCTCCATAGCAATTCGAGTTGCAAAGTGCCCGCCTGTAAATTGAAAAATGTTCATGTGTGAATGACATTATCGCATTACGTCCGGACATGGAGGCGTTTTATCTAGGAACGCCATAATGTACAATAATATCATAAGGTCGCATAGCCTTTAGGCCCAACAAATGTCCTCTTTAAGCGGTCTCACATTATGCAAGTCCCAACACTTAAAAGAATATGTTTCATTGTGAGTGGTACATGACATGGAATGCACCACGGAGCTTCTTCACTCTTTCACCGCAGATTCCATGAAAACCTGGTTCAGAGATGTTCCACCTGATGCGATCTTTGAATTCTTGAAGAGATATAACATTTTTCATCTCCTCTGAGATTTTATAGAGGACAGATTTAAAAAAAAATTCGGGTGGGACTCCCGGCTGGAGGTCGTGGGTTCGAATCCCATCAGAGTCATGTGGTTTTTTCTGCCCCGACCGGCTCCTACCCAGAGTTGAGTTTGCTGCGGACTCAGTTGGGAAGACTGGGACCACACAGTCGAGTTTCATCCACTTAATGGATGCGTTTCTGAGGGTGTTGCTCAAATTTCCTGACCAACATTGCAGGTGCCTGTATCTCTCGGGCCTGGTTGACGCCGGGATATATTATGAAAGGAAGCGTAGAGTACAGCCCTTGTCATGTAGTCTCAGACCGAAATGGAAATCCGTAGCATCATCTTAATCATCCTCATTCTCATCGATCAGCATTTAAAAAAAAAAATGTCTCAAATTCTGCGGCCCTTCATGCCCTGCTCTCATGTGACCTCAGTTTCGATGTCCTCTCTCCACGTCTGTGCCTTGGTTTGGTTCCGTCGGGGTCACCGGTATCGGTGAGTCCATGGGGGCTGTCGTTGGACGGACGTGGTGGCACCCTCCGGAGGGAGAGCCCACTCACGCCGGCTCCGCGACTAAGCCATTATTGTTGTCAGTAGGGGGCTGTGTCCTGCGTATGTTAGATCATAACAGGCGCCACTGAACACCACCGAAGTGACTCTCGGCAGTGCAGTGTCTCCTCCGGTGGGTTGCCTCTTGACGTCTTGACATTGACTGTTCCCTGTGGACTGCCGGTGCCGGGGCTGCGGCGGGATCAGCCGGGCTGTGGCTGTGGACGGGGTGTCGGAATGAGCGGCGTGGGTGCACTGCCTCTGAGGTGGCGTTGGTCTGCCACCTCTAACGAGAAGCCCCCCACCCCCACTCCCCTATGATAAATTGCTGTATCGCATACAACCAATATTTGATCATGCATTACAAGTAATCGTATTATCTCTGCCAGTCAATGAGTTCAGAAGACAGTCTGAGGTCCCTTTTTTTGCCAGAAGAAGAAGGCACTGCACTACAAAAGGGCGGCTGAACCTGTCCTACGACCAATTTTTGTGTATTTTTTTTCACAAACAAGCAGTTACTTAGGAAATAAAACATCTCGTCGCTCAATTTTGGCAGCTGCATTACTCGAAATCCACAATAACATTGAAAACATACTGACTGTTAAGACGTTGCGATGGAGAAAAAGTGGAAATACAAGCGCCAAAAATATATCGCCAAAAATATATCACACACACACACACACACCACACACACACACACACACACACACACACACACACACACACAAACACACACACACACACACACACACACACACACACACACACACACACACACACACACCTTACAGGAAAAATGGGTCAGTTCAGGTTACTGAAAGTGTTGCATCGTTTGCAAACACTTTGTATTTGTGTGTAAATAAGGTAAGGTAATGTTGCTTATAGCCCAGCCGACCGCAAAGGGCCACATCATGGCTGTTGTGTGAAAAGAAAACATCCGATGTCAAATAATAAAATAACATACCTTTTGAGCAAACCTATTTGAAACGTGCCCGGCGCTCGCACGAGTTTGCCATGTCTGTTGTTGAATTTTGTTTTCTGATATACACCGCAGATGCCTTCCATTGTTTCAGTTCTCTGGTTTGATTCTTCTGGATAGTTTCGTGTGTCCTTTGCAGTCAGCAAACTATGTGTCCTTTTCTTATCGTTACGAGTGCGTAAAAAATGGTCAGTTCATATTTTCCATCAATCTTTAGCACATTCACAGTCTTGTCAGACCAGGGAGATCTTCACTTTTATCGTCAGAGTCTGCAGAACCATTTCTGCTGAGTCACCACAGGCTATCACATGGAAACTTCTCCAGGGAATGCAAATTAACAAGATTTCTTCCCCAATTCTAAGCTCTTACAATGAAAAGCAGGCTTCCAAAATCAGACAGAGTGGGTTGGAATATCATTCTTGACACGTTCGATTTTGCTAGAAAAGTTAAACCGTTCCTTTCTAATGTTAATTTCGATAATGATATTCTTAAACAGTGTTCATGCTTTCAGTATTGTACGCATCTTTTCTCATGACGCCATAGCACCAGCTAGTAGTCTCCCTTGAATGGATAGTCTCGTTGCAGTGGCGTGGATGAAATGAATGGTATAAACTTGGTCTGATGTTTACCAACATTTTACGTATGTTCTACACTAACATACCAACTCAATGCAAGCACAGGCACCAGCTCAACCTTTTTCCAGTCTGGATATCAATCCCTTTTCATCCATAACCATGCTTGTTAGAGAACTATTAGGTGACTGATGTGTTGGGATTCCTGCTTGGTTCGAAAAACAAAAATATGAGAAAACCCTATTTTGACTTGATGTACAGCTTCGCATCTTCACTTTCTTACAGCGCACACATACAGCACATTCGGCCGTTATCTTATTTTGTTTCTGATTGATTACAATCCAGATTTATTGCATGATGAGTTTCTCGTTACGAGAGAGAGAGAGAGAGAGAGAGAGAGAGAGAGAGAGAGAGAGAGAGAGAGAGAGGAACAGAGAGAGAGAGAGGGGGGGGACAGAGAGAGAGAGAGAGAGAGAGAGAGAGAGAGAGAGAGAGAGAGAGAGAGAGAGAGACAGACAGACAGACAGACAGATCGAAGGATCGAAGGGATGAAGCAGGGAAAAATGTGTGTGTGTGGGGGGGGGGGGGGGGGGGGGGGGGGGGGCAGACAAAGCACAGGCCAAGAAATAACAGCAGAGAGATAAGATGTTAAACTGATTTGTAACACCCTCTCCCCCACCCACACGAAAACAAAACCACAACTTTGCTGCTTAAAGAGGAGAGTATAATACAGGACGCTTACGACAGCGTTTTGATCTGCTCTTGAATCACCTTTTTCCTCCCATCCCTCCTTCGCCGTTCTGCTCTTGTCCACCATCACTTGAGATCCTTGAAAGGTCACTTTGCGCTGATAAAACCAGTCAGCCGTCAGAAATGGGATTTGGTTTCATGATGCTTTCTTTTGGTTGGCACTTTACAGTCACTTAAAGGTCATAGCAACAATTATGAATTTGCTGATAGTTGCTGCGACCTTTAAGTGAATCTGGTTTGCCT
>JADBJO010003839.1:137500-140000 GCA_016801955.1 Conus betulinus
GTCAACTATCTGTTTCTTTAGCCTTGACTTACAGGTCAGCTCCTGTGAAAGTTACCTGACCTCTTCTCTTTCCTTCTTCACATGATATCCACTATTATGCTGGGAAAAGTCATATCCATAAATCATGAAAAAATTGCATGGGTCTAACAAATCAGCCATCATATACACATTTGCTAAAATTACGCTTGTACTGCAGTCCTTAAGATGAAAATATACCTTTTTTTGTGAATGGTCATCATCGATTCATTTTGCCAGTTTGCATTGGATCAGCGACAGTTTGAGTGAGTTCACTTCGACCAGAATTTTCCCAGTTATCTGTATATCATCACACATCACAGTGGAGATAACTTCATCCTTTAGTTAATACATTCAGCGTGCAAATGTACCCATCTAATTCGCCTTCCCCTTTCCCACACCCCTCTCCCTCTTACACTCGCTGCGAACACGGAACATAAATCAATGTGCGTGTGTGTGTGTGTGTGTGTGTGTGTGTGTGTGTGTGTGTGTGTGTTTGAACCCATTCGAGTCGTACTTCAGAATCGACCCTTACTCTGCTAACTGTTTTATAAGTCATCATGTTTCTCATCAATTACTTATCATCACAGATTAAATTAAACTCCTACCGTCAAATCTCCGGTTTATCACTTCCTATTACATTTCCGATCAATCATTCGCCTTCATAGCTGTGTAACCAGTCATTTTCCATCATTTCGATGATCACTCACTTCCTATCACAACTCTGTACAAGCTTTTCAATCATTTCCCTGATCAATCACTTGCAACTGCACACACCATGAATCCTTGTCACAGCTTGATCAATCATTCTTTTTCCTTTCATTTCTCTGATCAATCTCTCCCCATCATTTCTGCAATCATCCTGTACTTGTCACAGCTGATCGATCAATCATTTCTTCAGTCTTCCTGTCGTTAACTCTGATCGATCTCTGCCCATCATTTCTGCAATCAGTCTCTTCCTGTCGTTAACCTGATCGATCTCTGCCCACCACATCTCCAATCGGTCCTTTCCGTTACATTTCCGAGCAATTAATTCTTATCACAGCTTTAACCAGTCGTTTGCCACCACAGCTCTAATTAATCACTTCTATCACTTGATCCTTCCCTTCCCTTTACAATTCTAATCAATCATTTTCCATCACATGTCTCCAGAATTACTCCCCATCACAGCCCTAATCAATCACTTCTATCACGTGATCTCTGCCTTCCCTTTACAATTCGAATCAGTCATTTTCCATCACATGTCTACAGAATCACTCCCCATCACAGCTCTAATCAATCACTTCTATCACGTGATCTCTCCCTTCCCTTTACAATTCGAATCAGTCATTTTCCATCACATGTCTCCAGAATCACTTGCCATCACAGCTCTGTTCAGTAACTCCCCATTTCTGAACCCAGACCATACTTTATCTCAGAAAGTCTTTCCTGACAGCAGCCTTTTGTTTCCAGTCTTCGTAATATTGTTCGTATTTTGCTCGTAACTTTTCTGGTGACATGCACCATCCCTTACCCCCTACCCCTAATGATTAAAAGGGTAGATTATCTGGATGGCAGCATCAGGGCTTTGCTTTTAGTCCATGTCTCCAGTGAGGAGAAGTCGTCTAAACGCAGTTCAGCATTGGCTGCATGTAGGGGCAGCTGAGTGGGGAACGAATCTTTTCTTTCTTTTTCTTTCTTTCTTTTCTTTTTCTTTCTTTCTTTCTTTCTGCGTACGCAGGCTGATACTCCTGCGGACACTGCCTGTATAGACAGGCAGTGGAGTTTTGTGTCTATTACCGTTTTTTTTTTTAATCCCGCCATTAAGGCAGCCACACTCCATCTTCGTGGAAGGTGTACGCTATGTGAAACGTGCCATCCATACCAACGGCCAAACTGGCCTTCTCTTCCGAAAGTTGGTGATGGGATTTTACGTGTGTGCAAGATGCAGTGCGTGCGTTCACACACGGAACCTGGGTTTATAGTCTCATTCGAAGGACTGTATGGGGAATGGAGTCAGAACCAACGTTAACTCCAAGGGTTAAATCCCCCTGTACAGAAATTCGAACCCGCAACCCCAGGATCACGAGACCGGCGCTCTGCGAACTGAGCTATTCCGGCCCCCTAAGGGTACGAATCAAAACCTTAGCGATCTGACGCACGTTAAAGACACACGAGCTATACAGGCTATTCTCAGCACTGGTCCTGTATGGGTTCTCTCCAGAAAGACCAGTGTAGTACTGAGTGTTTTCCACGTACATGAAGTGACCCACTGTGACAAACAAACGCAGCATGCAAGATGCGGACGCCTCACTGCCATAGCGTCCTATAACCCAGAGATGCGCACTTCACACACCATACAACCCACACTTAAGAAATGTTCATGCTCTAAGAAAAAAAAAAGTCAACAGACTGCTCGATAACTTAACTGTTGCTGACAATAAACAGACGCTGGTTAGTCAAAGACTGAGTAAAGTCTCATAACATGATCCTGGTTGGGCTTCGG
>JADBJO010003839.1:145000-150000 GCA_016801955.1 Conus betulinus
GTTTTTTCACGTTGTGGATCCGGATAGAGTTGTGAGAAGAGAGTGACTTCCTTTGTCACGTGCTGTCTGAAATCGTGGTACACTGATGCTGCATGTGTTTGTTTGTTTTTTTTTTCCCTACATCTGAAAGCATGCACAGGTTGAAGCACAAGCTTGTGTGTGTGTGTGTGTGTGTGTGTGTGAGAGAGAGAGAGAGAGGTGAGAGAGAGAGAGAGAGAGAGAGAGAGAGAGAGAGAGAGAGAGAGAGAGAGAGAGAGAGAGAGAGAGAGAGAGTATAATAAATATGAGTACGTTTTCTTTTTAATGGATACATTTTCTTTTTTACTTTGAGTATGAAAAAGATCTGCTTTTAAAAATTTCTCTCCACCTCCCTTCATCCCTGCCACCTTCTCTCCTCTCCCCATCTGTCTGTCTGTCTCTCTCTCTCTCTCTCTCTCTCTCTCTCTCTCTCTCTCTCACACAGACACACACGCACACACACACACACGCCACACACACACACACACACACACACACACACACACACACACACACACACACACATATACACACAGCGGCCATAAAAAGGTCTCATGCATTGATGCAGGACTTGCAAAAAAATGGAAGGATGATGGTGATGATGATGATGATGATGATGATGATGATGATGATGATGATAGTGACAACGACGACGAACTCTACAACAGCAACTTCAACAACAACCACGACGATGACAATATCAAGAACGTCAACAATGATAATAACAATCAGAACATGGTGATGATGATGATGCTGATGATGATGATGCTGATGATGATGATGATGATGATGATGATGATGATGATGATGAATAGGGAGAGGAGGAGGAAAGGGGGGGGGGGGTGATGACTTTCATGCCCTTCTTAACCTTAAGTACAAGTCTGTCTTCTAAGATCAATCATTTTACCTGATACAGATTGTAGTGTTTGCCTTATTCATGGCCTGGAGACCAACAATATCAGCACTCGGGTTTTATCTGTCCTATTTCGGCATGTCCTGGATCAACTTGTGTCCGTTTTGTTTAACTGGAATTTGTCATGACTGTTCTCTTTCGTTCTCCTGGATATCCATCCCCAGTTATTGACCCGCACCCCTGTGTCTCTTACATTTCAGACCGTTGATTTTTAGACAAATTCTAGTCTTCTTTCTAACTGGAAATTTTCCTTTAGCCTTCACTGAGTTCTCTTTGTTTGTTTGTTTGTTTTTGTTTGTTTGTTAGCTTGCTTGTTTGTTTTCTTCTTTCGGACGCTTCTCATGCATGCATGAGGATCAGTCGATTTGGAAAAGTTTCTTTTTTTGCTTGTATATGGAAGTGAATCCTACAAGGAGATCGCCAGGATCAAGTAGGACGCCTGATGACTTCCTCACAGAGCGAAACAGCTGTGGTCTGCTGGTCCTGCTCACTTTCCCTATTTGAGGAACAAAGACGAATTAGAGCAATCAGTCCTGTCCTCTTTCCTATGAAATCTGTCTGCCTCAACGTTCTGGGGGTTAGAAGTGAGAGGGGTGTCAGGCTTCTATTCTTCACATGACTGACTGCCCAGACAGGGAAAATAAAAACTTCGCATGTATCATTCTACTTGTTCTTCGTAGGCGCAGGTCGAATGGAATGGCTCTGATGATTGTGCCCTGTCAACCATGGACCAACCGACAATATTGGTGGCAGCAAGGGTAGTGGAACGTGATCATGTGGGGCAACACCAGTGTCCTTAGAGGGGCAGGGTCTATAATCGTCGTCTGCAGGACGATAACGTTTGGATAATTGGGGGTAAGAGTTTTTTTTGCGTGCATTGATACTGGAAACAGAGTCTTCGTCATTTACGTTCAACATAGGTTGTTGTATATGAGCATGCTCATCTTGCTGAGTCTAAAAAAATTTGCCTGAGTCAATTCAGTGACCCCAGGATTCTTTGTTCTTTCTTTCTTTCTGTGTACGCAGGTGATACTCCTGCGGACATTGCCTATATAGACAGGCAGTGGAGTTGTGTGTGTGTATGACCCGTTTTTGATCGCGCCATTAAGGCAGCCATACTCCATCTTCGGGGAAAATGACCCCAGGATATAACAGAAATAGTGACCAACAAGGTCTTGCAATATACTTTATCAATCAAATCACTGTTCAGTGTTGGCGGAAAGGAGAGATGAAATTATCTTCGGGCACCCACAAGGATAGTTAACCATATGTTTCTCTTGTCCTGTTAAAAAAAACGTTTGCAGGAAAAAAAAAAAAGGTTACAGCTGTCTTAAGTGTATTAGGTGTCATATGTAAAAACATGTTTGCAGTTTTCCGAAACACAGTCTACACTTTTAGAGCTGTCTTTTAATGTATTAAGTGTCATGTGTAAACAAAACAGTTTTCAAAAACACAGTCTACACCCCGATACAGTGATGCCTTTTTTCCTTGCTGGGGAAATGCAAATTTAGGGTTACACATTTATATTCTCTGCTACACCAGAGCATGCCTGTCTTGGCCAGACGGGAGCGTAATAGCCCCTGGGTTCAATGATCCACAGGGAAAGGAGACAGGGATTGTCTTTGCAGTCATAATCATTGCTCTCTGTCACACTTGAACAACACGCAGTGTACAACAACAATTCGAGGAATTTCTCTGCACAATCAGTTCTTGTTTGGAAGAGTAGAGAAGACACTGGGCTCTCATTATTAGTCATGTACATCACAGAAGCTACCCATCATACTTATTCAGAAACATCCATACAGCACATGTTTACTGAACACACTGATCATTGTTTCAACCAGCTCAGACTCGGGGCCATAACGGGACAAAATCTTAGAAACGCAGTTATATGCTCAAATCAAAAACTTACTTGGAGAATATTTCGACAGGGTCGCCCTGTCTTCAACAGCTCACTGTTGCTGTTGTGGCAGCGAGGCCTGGTGGGACGACTGTTGTGTGGGGTGAATAGTTGTCAGGATCTGATTGTAGATGGAGGAAACTTCAAAGCCTTGATCTCTGTTCAGGCTGGGGCGTCTGATCTTAATTTCGATGGCTTCTTTAACTTTTCCTTTTGTGAGGAAGGGCTCTGTAGATAAGATCTTGGTTTCTTAGGGGCTGAAACTGTGGCCTGTGGCTTGTAGATGTTCATGTATGGCAGAAGTAGATCGGTTTTGGTGTGTCCTGTAGACGGGTGGTGAGTGGTCTTGCTGTCTCGCCAATGTAGGTATGGGTACAGTCTTGACACCCTACCTGGTACACTACACCACACTGCTTGAGGGGGTCCGTTTTGTCTTTCACAAGGGTCAGTTGCTATGGTCATTTGTCATGGGACAAAATCAGTGATTCATGATACACTCCTTATAATTTTTTTTAAACAGCAGACATTATCAGACCATGGAGCTCACTCACTCACTCAGCCCTTGTTGCAAGTGCAGAATAAAAAGCGCGCCAAACGCTTCTTTGCAGATCAATTGAAAAAAGTTTCAGGAGTCGTCGTTATTCCCTATGAATAAATAAAAGTTAATGGTAACCCATAACTTGTCTTTCAAAAACATGGAAGTCACACTACCGTAGTCACATTACAACAAAATTCATTCATGCAAAATACATGGGGAAAAAATGTCTCTGATGTGATAGAAATCACCGAAACTTGGAGAACGACAACAGGTCCTGCTGTTTTAAATGAGAGAGAGAGAGAGAGAGAGAGAGAGAGAGAGAGAGAGAGAGAGCGAACTCAGAGAACTCAGAGAGACTCAGAGAGAGAGAGAGAGAGAGAGAGAGAGAGAGAGAGAGAGAGAGAGAGAGAGAGAGACTCAGAACTGAGAGAGAGAGAGAGAGAGAGAGAGAACTCTCAGAACTCAGAGAACTTAGAGAGATAAAGAACTGAGAGAGAGAGAGAGAGAGAGAGAGAGAGAGAGAGAGAGAGAGAGAGAGAGAGAGAGAGAGAGAACTCAGAACTGAGAGAGAGAGAGAGAGAGAGAGAGAGATGAGAGACATTGAGAGAGAGAGAGAGAGAGAGACGAGAGCATGTCACACATCTACTATGAATCCTTCATTGATTACCTTTCTCTCTCTCTCTCGCTCTACTCTCTCACTCTATCTCTCTCTCTCTCGCTCTCTATCTTTCTCTCTCGCTCGGGGTCTTCTCAAGCTTAAACGTGAAGTCTGCTGGGTTGTCTCCACTCACCGTTTTGGCCATTCTGTTCACTCACATATCATCTCACGTTGTTCTTCATCAGACCCGAACAGATACTCCTAGAGAACAAGGTTTTTTTTGGTTTTTTTTTTCAATTTACTGTCAGAGACAATGGAGTTCACTGCCAAAAGTTGTTCATCATATCAATTCGACGGCTGCATTTAAGAAGCAGCACATCTACTTCAGCTGCATATTGTAAACCAAACGTCTCACTCTGTGACTTTCTCTGAGTTTATCTCAGCGTGTACACACAGGTAGCTCTCATTTACATTTACAGATCATTTGAACTGTTCTACAATTTTTCAATGTGTGGCTAAGGTCGTCTTCCTGGTGGATTTGGAAAGAGGTTAGGTTATCTAAGCTCGTGAATGTTATGTGTAGGGTGTACTATCTTCTTACACTTAGACTTGTGTACCTGTTTTACTTTGTTCTTCATTCAGTGTTGGGTTTTAGCTTTCAACGAGGAAAGCAGCGTACGTGTTCTGTGTTTGTGAAATACCGTTACTCTCGTTTTATGCCGTTTCATTTTTTTATTTGTCAGGACCCCTGCTCATAGATTGGGCAGCCGCGCTATTTGTGTTCACATTTCATTATTATTATTATTATTATGATGATTATCGTCACTATCATCATCATCATCATCATCATCATCATCATCATCATCATCATTATTATTACCATTATTACTATTATCATTATTATTATTGTTATTATTATTATTATTATTATTATTATTATTATTTTTTTTATTATTATTATCATCATATTGTTGTTGTTCTGGTTGTTCTTGTTGTTGTTGCTGTAGCTGTTGCTGCTGCTACTGTTCTTGTT
>JADBJO010003839.1:152500-155000 GCA_016801955.1 Conus betulinus
GGAGACAGGCAGACAGGCAGAAAGGATGGCAGCACTGCCAGCCCCTTTCCTTACTGCCACTGAATCACCCCCCCCCCCCCCCCCCCCCCCCCCCCGTATCCTTAACATACCCCCTCCTTATAAACAGACGCCTTCCGCCTGATCGAAGATAGACAGCATCCTTTTCGGCTTTCCCATGAACATGCAAACATAATCTGGGTCAGATGACTACACAACTATATTATAGGGGAGCGGAGGGTAGATTGTTGCAATTCGAAGTTTTTTTTTTTATATTGGATATTGCCAGGGGTCTCAGCCTACAATGAGGCAGGGAAAGCACTGACGATCAAGGTTCTAGCGGACGCTAGGCACTAGGGGGTTTGAAGGTGCAAGCGGAAGGTACAATCAATACCTGGGAACCTCGTCAGAGCGCCTGCAAATCCTGCCTTCTTTGGGATGAGATGGAGGGGGAAAGAAAGGGTGAGAAGAGGCAATTGTCAGCCAACAGGGAAACAGACCCAGCAGCCAGGATAGGAATGGGGTGTGGGGTGTGGAAAGGAGACGGGGGGGGGGTGGGGGGGGGGGGAAGCTGGATGTCCGGTCAGTCCTGAAACGAACACAGGGAACAAAAGTACATGGTAGTTCCGCATCACTCTGGCCTTGATTTAGGAGTCAGCCCCTGTGGTAGTTATCTTACCTCTTTCCTGTACTCGCTCATGTGATGCCTCCCCTCCCCTGCTGGGGGGTTCCGGGGGGTGACCTGCTCAGTGACAGCAAAAAGTGGCAGGAACTAACGACTCAACCATCACATACAATTCCACTCAAATTGCAGTATTTTGTTGTACAATACTAAAACAATGAACATCTTCTCTGTTTTGGTTAACGGTCTTTCGTGGATTCATGTTGCTCCTTCGCTGTGAGTGGGTGACCAGTTTATCCTTCGTACTGTATTTTCAATAATGTGGGCACTGAAAGGTCGACCTTTGGGGCTGGCACACATCGACCAGAATTCTTACAGCTTCTTTGTACGTCATTATAAGTTGTAGCTGACACAGGACATATACCCTTTTGTCCATACATTCTATCTAATGGTTTTTTTCCTCCCCCTACCTTTTTCCCCTCCCTTCCCCGCTTTTTATTTCTTTATAATGATATAATTCTATCATTGAGACAATGAATTAGATGTTTGTATATGATAGGGCATTACACATAATTCCTTTCCACATTCATTCTATCGATGGCTTCGATTTTATGTAACAGTACGTACAGGTCATGAGATGCGCTAGCGGGGGGGGGGGGTGGGGCGGCCAGGGTGATCAACGTCCTTTCACGGGAGTGGGTAGGAATAGGAGAAGGTTGGGGCGTAGACCTGGCTGCGGAGAGAGGGGTGGTGGGAGCGGGTGTTCGGGTACTAGTGCAGACATTTCAAATCCGGGACATGATGTCTTCCACAGAGAGCAGTGATGCTGTCTTCGGTGGAAGACACCCCTCTCACTGCTGTCTCAAACTGTCCCTGAAGCTGGTTTGACTTGCAGGACGGACGTAGATAACATGATGAAAATGGCAAGCTGGGTTTGAAAAGAGAGAGTTCATGCAGTTTTCTGCATGGTGAAATTTTGAACAACAAAAAAAAAAGCCAACCTTTCAGTATGTTACTGGTCTTTCCGTGGGATCCAGTTCAATCGGATGATCACGTCTTTCACCTCTGATTAACAGTGGCCATTCACCATCCTGCGGGAAGCACAGTGCTGTCCCTTTGTGCTTTAATTGATGTCTTAGATAAAGCAAGGATTCCAGAATGTTGAGGCGTACTGCAGTGTTGGTCGTACTGGGGTTTTCTGAGCTCTTTCCTTGATGTTAACAACTGAGCCTGCTTTCAGGGTTGAGCAAAGTAAGCCGACGGTCTCTCGCTGGCTTTGCAGGGTGAGTGGAAACATGGTGACACCGAATCAGGTGAGATGGTGATACAAAACTACTCAGTCATCTTCAGTTTCTGGCGACCAGGTTGCAGTCACCTCTTCCTGGCGACATGCGAAATCTAGCATTCTGGGAATGGAAGACTTCCTTCGAGTCCAGCTCCTATCTCTCGCCTCGCGGTTGAGGTCTTGCTGTCGTATTCGCCCTTTGGAGAAGTTGAGCGTCCTGTAACTGAAACTGCCACCATGACGGTGTTTTAGGACTGAGGATGTCTATCTTGATGCAGAGGAGGAATGATGCAGGGTCTAGCGCTAAGCGCTGGGGGAACCTCTGACTCCATACAGACGGCCTCAGATGAAACGACATGCATGGTGACAGCCTACCGCCTGAGTGCCAGGAAGGTGGAAATCTAGATATTCACGGGACAGGTAATGCCACAGAGACAGAGTGTGTGGACTGAGACAGGTGGAAGTCACTGTCAAATGCTTTGGAAATGTCCTTCACCAGAACTTCAATCTGTGATCCTCTCTCCATGTTGCATGAAAGGTGGACCAGAAGTCTCAGCGGCTGGCTGTCTCGTGACACGCCGCTTCAGAATCCACAT
>JADBJO010003839.1:160000-162500 GCA_016801955.1 Conus betulinus
GGAGCTTGACAGCTTTTAGCCCCTGGCTGTCCACATGACAACCCCCCTTGTTGAATTCACGTAGCTTCTCACACAGAACCGATGAGAGATTAAGAGTGTAAATACACCCGATGTCCTTCGACCACAGACCACACAGTGTGACATCTAACGGCTCCTAAATCATCACATAGTCCGCAGGCAGTGACGCCTCCTTTATGAAACTGAATCTGAAACTGAAAAATCACATGACACTCCTCAGAGTCAGACATCTCAGCTGTCATGCTTATGAACATCACAGAGTCGATGACAGATTAAAAGTGTTAAAAATTTAGATTACAGATTAAAAGTTAGAATAAAGATTTAAAGTGTTAACACACCATCTGTTTTTCATACAACAGGCCACGGAGTGTAACATCTAATGGCTCATCTGTCATCGCATGACACTGCTCAGAGTTAGACATCTGGCATGTCATGTTTACTTACCTAACAGACTATGGATTAAAACACATAGTGCGCCATTTGCGTTTAGGTGACAGACTGTGTATTAAACCATCTGGGTCCTTATTTGTACTCACATACATTTGTACTCACATACACACCGTTTATTTTGCACTCACATGGCAAACAACTGATGTAAAATGTACAACCTCGTTTGTATTCATAGAACTGATTGCAGATGAAACATCTGGTGCTCTTTGCATTCACACACGACAAAACCACAATTTCTGCCTCTTAACTCACTGCTTATATAAACATGCAGTTTGCACATTCACGGTTTTATCATATTACTCGTATTAGCATCCACACTCAGATTAAGACTTCTAATGTAATTCTTGTATCAATATTCAGCTTTGCCGACAAGCCCTTCTAATATAATTATATGCCACTTATATTAACATGCTCACTTTCATTGAACGCCCATCTTGCACTAAATGTAACGAGATAAGTGATTGCCCGTTCCTCACTTTCGTTGTCCTGAGTGTTGTTTATTTTTACCTGAAGAAGACCTAAGAGGTCAAAACGCGTCGTGTTTTATCCTGAGATTCGTTTTTCCATGTTGTCTGGCGGAGGTATTTCAATTACGCTTTAAGATTTATGCAGACTCAAATAAAAATCCCTGTAATATACAACTTGTATAAACATGTCGACTGCAAATAAACCCATCTAATCTACTATTTGTAAAGCAGGCAGTCTTCAAATTAACCTTGCAATACGCTACTTGTTTGAGCATAGATTCAAACGAACTATCCTAATATACTACTTGTATTACAATTTAGAATACATATCAATCCTTCCAGTGCATCACTAGTATTCCCATCCAGACTCAAATTAACATTCCCAAAACACGCAGACTCAAATTAACAGTTCAAATCTGTCATCTGTGCGCACACGGCAGTCTCAAGAGTAAAAGATCACACTGACAACTTTAACATGTCACTTATGTTTATGTACCAGTTTGCAAATTAAAACAACCAGACTTTTTTTTTTTTTGCACTAAAAGACATCAAACACAATTTGTAACCTGATAAAATCCTTATGAATTGAATGATTGCTTTTGGAAACAATACAGTTGATGTTCAAATTGAAATGTGATGCGGATGAATATAGGAGTGCCTTTTCTATGTTACAATCACAAAATGTATTATGTTCTTTCCGTTGTTTGTTTGTTTGTATCTTTCTTTCTGAAAGCAAAAAAAGGAAAAAAAAAAAAAAAAAAGGATACAGATACATAGGGGAAAAATGTCGGAGTTAGACGAAGGAAGGGAAAGGGGGTAACAGTCGGGTGTCTTGATATCATCAGTACATGCTTGTGTCCCTTTCCGTTTGTGGCTTTTCTTATTCAACTCATGACATTCTCAGACGTAACGAGTCACGTGTAAATGACATGGCAGAGTGCCAATGGGAAAGGACTGCAACTGCAGGAACTTTGCTGCCTTACAATTGTACTTAAAGGTTTTTGTGTGTCATGAATAAACATAGTCTCATTAAGAGACGGGGTTTTCCTTACAACAGGGAGCGACACAGAGAGACAGAGAGAGGGAGGAGGGGAGATAGAGAGAGAGAGAGAGAGAGAGAGAGAGAGAGAGAGAGAGAGAGAGAGAGAGAGAGATACATACAGACAGACAGAGGGAGGGAGACAGGCAGACATACAGAGAGAGAGAGAGAGAGAGAGAGAGAGAGAGGGAGGGAGACAGGCAGACATACAGAGAGAGAGAGAGAGAGAGAGAGAGAGAGAGAGAGAGGAGAGATGGAGAGAGAGAGGGAGATAGAGAGAGAGAGAGCGGGCGGGAGGAAGGGAGGAAGGGAGAGATAATGATGAATAAATGATTAGGAAATGAATGAGTGAATGAATGAATGAATTAATTAATTAATTAATGACAGACGGATTGACTGTCTGACTGCCTGACTGCCTAACTGACTGACTGACTGACTGAATGAATGAATGAAATGAATGAAGGAAACGTATGAAATATACATATCTTGAAATAGAGCTTAAAAACACTGGCAGTTATAATTTGAA
>JADBJO010003839.1:167500-170000 GCA_016801955.1 Conus betulinus
TTGAAACACGAAAAACCCCGAGGACTAGTTCTTTTTAGCAGTCTACTACACATGCTAATGTGCTGCTAATTTCGCACACTGCTTTCCTGCGTACGTTGCTTGTGACGTGATCCTCTTTCACTTGAACCTCACAATAAACTTCTGCCACAATGCTCGCCGCCATATTGTTTAAGAAAAAGAATATCGACTAAGCCCGAACTCGGTCTTACGATCTAGCAATTATCTGATTTCCACATAGCACGTGTCGACAGTAGCAAGGGCCCTCTCGTGCTTGTGTCTCTCTCTAATCGGAAAAATGGCAACACTTAATCACACACCACAAACACCAGCAACCTTTTAGGATCGACCACTCATTATTTGTTGTGGCGTTGTCCTCCTCCTAAAATACCAGCCAGAACACAATGCTTGTTTACTGTACAACGCCCGACACAGAGCAAGACAATCTGGGGAGATGTGTTCCGTGCATTGTTATGTTTGTTATTTATGATGTATGATTGAAATGATGAAATTTCAATCCTCGTTTTCGTATTGTGCATAAAATTACCATTACCTTGTCCCATCGTTTCATACGTTTTAGTTGTGTATTATTGTTTCGTTCTCCGCAACGCTGTGGACCGTTTCAGGCTCTCAAAATGAAACCGTTGTTCATTGGTTTCATTTGCGCTTGGTACTTGCAACACATTGGAATATCATGTACTTGTGATGTCTGTTCATCCATTCTTGACCGTCTCCATCGGAAGAGAAAGCCTGTGTCATGCTTTCCATGTCACAACTGTCTGATCGTTTTTAGTCCTGTATGTTTCCGTACTATTCATCAATGGCCCCTTCGGGGACGAACAGTATTGTCAAATCCATATGTTGTAAAAATCCATGCTATTGTTGTCTGTCACCCCTAGAAAGGTGCAGTGTGGTAACTTTCCTGTTTGTCACATTATAGACGGGCAGTTGATATTCGTATCATTCTTGGATGTCATTTTAGTAGGACGTGACGGTGTGATATCTTTGCTATATCATTGGCTGTGTTCACTTTAAGAAGCAATGTTGTCGTGTCCTTACCATTCTTGGCCTACCACTATTTAATGACACTTTTTTCCCCAAGAACCCGTCGCACATACCTCAAAGTTTTTGCACACGTAAATAATAATCGAGAAAGTGAACAAAATAATTCTGTTTATATCGACCCCATTTCTAGTAAAATCCAAGAATCACTTAACATGTTCAATAACAACAGCATAGTTATTGATAAAATATATTGTTCCATCTTGTGCACGTGTGCAATCGAGACTCCTGACATTCTCGTGTTTAAACTTAAGTTCATCCTAACCTTTTTGAAAACAGATTCAATACGTCTAGCTTAACCTAAGAAAGAAATGCTTTACGACCTGCATAGTTTTGTCTGTGTCTGTTCTCCTCTGCTTGGATCAGCGTGTTTTCCGTTTGCATGAATAGCCTACATCCGGTCATCTGCAGGCGGGGAACAAAATATCTCTATTCAGGAAATCAACCTTTCGTAAAGAAATCTTAAATAAATGTCAGCGAACCGCCCAGAGAAACGTGGACAAACGAGTCACAAGACAAAACACTTTCGTAAGGAGATTTCAAAATATCAATTATCATTTTGCGTAAAGAAAATTCATTTTCTACGATTGTCTTTTGAATGTTGTAGGATGGGGAGACGACCTGACATCCCAATCCTTATCCATTTTTTTTAAAGGAGAAGCGTTTAAAATCAAGACCATAAAAACCATCTTCCTCTCGCCGTCATGATGGTCTGGTAGCAAACTATGCATCCACAAAGCCGCAAGAGAAAGTGTTCTAAAGAAACTAGACATTCTGTATGGTTCTTGAAGGCCAGCTGTATTGATGGACCGGTAGTTCGGCATGAATTGTCCCTGTGGTCCAATACTGTGTGGGGCTGTCTGTTTGGCAGGCACTAGATTGAGCAGCATGAGAACAATGCACCAGGGAGGCAAAGGGAAATGAGTTCGCAAAACAAAACATTTTAATTCAGCCGTCGTCCGGAGGGCATTTGCAAAGTGATTTAAAGTTATTTATTTGTAAACAGGCCATTTGTCAGAGGCCAAACTGATGAGGCCCGACAGGCCATTTGTTAATTATTCATATCAGCTGTTTAACAACAGGTGATTTTGTGTGTGTGTGTGTGTGCGTTTCAATCAGCACTTTTGTCAAAGGCGATTTGGTAGTGAGTTGAAAAAAGATTCTTTGTAACAGATTTTCCTTTCCTCGAATGTTGATCCACGTCTCCTCCCCCCTGCCCCCACCCCCCCCCCCCCCCCCCCCCCCCCCCCCCCCCCCGTCTTGCCGTTTACCACACACACACACACACACACACACACACACACACACACACACACACACACACACACACACACACACACACCACACACACACACACACACACACACACACACACACAACCGTACCATCAATACACAACTATGTAACAATATTTTTTTTTTCTGTTGTTAAGATCGTAGAA
>JADBJO010003839.1:177500-182500 GCA_016801955.1 Conus betulinus
TAGCCTGCTGCCAGAACACAGACCTTACCCTCACGCGAACCTCCACGTAGATACTTCAAAACATGACATTTTGACAATTTGGGGGCAATTTGTGGTGTACAGGCAGCCAACCTGTGAGCAGGAGGCAGGCAGAAACCAATGAGATCAACAGGAAGGGGTGAATGTCTTTGATGTGTGAGATGAATTCTGAAATCAGCGATGGGCGAAGATTGTAAAATCCACGCGTTTGCACATTTATCATTCTGGGGATGTAAGCGCTTTTGCCTCCTTGCTCATGGCTCCAGAGAAGACAGACAGACAGACAGACAGACAGACAAAGACAGACACAAATGCGGTCATTGTCCTGCGAAGGATTATGAGTACAAGAAAGGTAATGCTTAAATATGTAAAAGATACTCAGTCAAGAGACGAGAAAGCCTGTCTAACTGAAGGCATACAAAGGCCTATGCATGAAAGAAAAGAAGACAGGCAATTTTCCTTTGGAGTCATGGAGAGAGAGAGAGAGAGAGAGAGAGAGGGGGGGGGGATGGGGGTGCGGTAAGTGTAAGGATAGGATGGAGGTAGTTTTAGTGAAGGAGACAAAAAAAATGGGCCTTCCCAACTACCTCAACTTAATCACTGTTTTTTTTTTTTTTAAATCTACAGACGATTATACGACTGTCAAATATGACAATTCCGAATTTGTAATCTGCATGGTAATACAGACAGAAACGACAAGACAGCATTTTGTATGAAACCACAGTTAATCTTAAATTTGACGACCACACTGGACCTAACGAATTTAGAAACCAGGTTTTGTCCTATCTTCAGCTACGTTTGTAAATTGTGAAATATATTGCTCTTCAGACTTCAACATAAAAGAAAGGAACATTATACAAGCTCGTTTCGGCACTTTGAATATATCTTGACGGTCTTAATAGTGTCCACTTTTCACGAAGTTTCCACGAGTCTCGCCCGCTTGATCCTCTTACTGTTGAAGGGATCGGCTTTCCGCTGATCAATATTCTGTAAGTGTCTGCATGCTTCACGAAGCTCAGGAAGACACACATCACGAAAAGGTCTTCAGATTAAAACAAACAAAAGAGTTAATCGATTCCATCCAGATCGCAGCGAGCGCTTGTTTATGTTTCATATAATTCATATCCTGAGTGTCGAATGCGAGTGCTTCGCGAATGATAACTTATCGTAAAATTGCGTGTTTGCTTCATCCACACACACACACACACACACACACACACACACACACACACACACACACACACACACACACACACACACACGCACACGCACGCACGCACACGCACGCACGCTCGCACGCACGCACGCACGCTCGCTCGCACGCACGCACGCACGCGCGCATGCTCACGCACGCACACAAATCCCTTAGATTTGTCTTGTGAATTAATCCAAATTCTGGAAAAGTATATACATAAGCAGATTTTTAGTCAAAAAGGGGGCTACTTTACGATCGTGCCTAAGACGCATTTTAGATAAATTCATAAATGAAGTCTGAATACTTGGAACACTAAATATTCTCATGGTATTACTTGTGTCTGCAAAGAAAACATTTCTGTGTATCATCTTTTTGTTTGAATGCCCAGTGTTGACCTCGCTGTATCAGGAGAGAAAGGTATTCAGATGAATAACTTTGATAATGTTTGTACTGTCTTATATGGTTCATATGTTGTTGAAATTGCCATGGTTACTTCGCAGTCACAGGTTTCAAACTTTTTATAAAGATCAACAATTTTATGTACCACCAGGGTATTTCGCTTATATAAATATGCATATATCAGATGTGGATTTGAAAGTTCTGTCATCGACGATAAGTTGCGTGTGGAGTTTTGTTTTGGGGTTTTTATCTTTTTTTTTTTTTCAATATCAATAAGTGTCTAATATCATCTGGCGATGAACATACATTAATTAAGTAAACCACTGAACTGAACTGAACTGAACGCAAGCACGCGGGCGCATGTGTGCGCGCATTCACACAAGCATGTATGCAAGCACACACGTACACAAACGCGCTCACACACACACACACACACACACACACACACACACACACACACACACACACACACACACACACACACACACACACACACACAAGCGTGCTCGTGCTAGATCGTTGCACGAATATTAAGAGAGAAGACTGAAAATGCTCCGATGTGGTGTTCACCGTGTGGTGTGGTTGAAGATAAAAGTCAGGTTCTGGACCGCTGCACCAAGTACAAACTCTTGAGACAAAGTCAGTAAACAGCTATCTCATAACTATTTCAGACCCAGACCTGCATAATCAATAAGCTAGTGAAATCCTCTTTGATTACTCTCTACAAATCCATATGGAAAAGTACGTGCATGACTGCTCAACTCTGAAAGGCAACAACTGGTACCATATGTTAGTCATTATACAATCCTGGTTCAGGCACGAAACATGATCTGTCTGAATTGCTGAAGGTTATGCTATTACCAGAGTGAAATGTCCTGCAGTGACGATCTTTTATACTGCAAAATGTGTGAAGTTTATGCTGCTACCGGAGTGAAACGCAGTGAGAGATCTTAATATTGTAAAAAAAAAAAAGTGTGCATGTCTGACTTTAAGATATGACAAGACAATGACTAGCACCATGTGGTGGTCATGACATTATCATGATTAAGGCATAAAGTACAATCTGTGTGAATGTTTGAAGGATATGCTACTTCCGCGTCGTGTCCAAAGAATCGTAAGGGATTTCGTTACAAAGTCAGGGTCTATGAGAGAGAGAGAGAGAGAGAGAGAGAGAGAGAGAGAGAGAGAGAGAGAGAGAGAGAGAGAGAGAGAGAGAGAGACTTGCAGTAAAACGAATGTATCTAGAACAAAGAGTGAAGAAACATAAGTACCCTCGCCTCTCTTTTCCACTGTCTATGTTTTTTTTTTAATCCTGTTCGCTCGTAGTGGGTCTCTAACCACTTATAGGTACCCACAGTCATTGCGCACCCCTAGAGACTTGTTCAGCTAGCAGGGCTGCCCTTTCAATTAACCGTGTTCCATCTTGTTTTCGTACACCGAACAGCGAAGTCGGCCCACCGCCTGAACGCAGCCTTTACCCTCGCGCGAACCACCACGTGTGAACTTCAAATATGACAGTTTGACCCTACTAACAGCAAAGTGTAGCAAATAGACAGCCAAGCCTGTGAACAGAAGGCAGACAGACAGCCAATCAGATCAACAGAAAGAGGTGAATGTATTCGATATGCGTGATGGAACTCTGAATCAGCGAAACGCGAAGACACTTAAGTTATAAAGCATTTACACTTCTACCATTCTGGAGGCGTAAGTGGTTTACCTCGTTGTTCCATGCTCGAACATGTTTGCTCTGTTTCTCTCCTTCATGAGAGAGAGAGAGAGAGAGAGAGAGAGAGAGAGAGAGGAGAGAGAGAGAGAGAGAGAGAGAGAGATTGATTGATTGATTGGTTAATTGATCTTTAATACGCAGGGATAAAGATGTTTACAATCTGTCCTCGTCATGCATACATTATTTTCAACACATATCGTTCATACTGACAATTCAACATAGCAACAGCGTAATCTAATTCTACAATGATAAGCAAACTATTCATAAAAGTACTAATGAGATGGGGGATGGTGAAACAGAAGGAAACGTACAAACAAACAAACAAGAGAGAGAGAGAGAGAGAGAGAGAGAGAGAGAGAGAGAGAGAGAGAGGAGAGAGAGAGAGAGAGAGAGAGAGGGGGGGGAGAGAGAGGGGGGGGGGAGGGGAGGAGAAAAAGGGGGAGGAGAAAAGGGATGATAGACAGAGTGGGAGTGGGGATGAGCGATTTTAACGGAGTAGGTTTTATGTTTAGACGATGTATTCAAAGTATGGTTCACAGAAGACTTTGCGAATGGGCGCTAATCATTTTAATCGAATAACAAAATTACTGGGACATAAAATGTTTATGCAAATGTTTCTTGAAAAGTTTTAAAGTATTCATGTTTTTTGTAGATTCGGTGGAAGTGAGTTCCAGACATATGGTCCAGAGTAAGCTAGGCTTGTTTTGTATAGATCAATGCGTGGGTAGGGAAAGAGGAATTTCGTCGAGCCAGAAAAGCTGTTCGATCTTGTAAAAAGGGCATTGATATAACATGGCATAGTATCTGTCAAGATTGTAAACATAAATGATGCCTTGTTGAATTCCAATTGCTTACTCAGAGGAAGTATGTTCAGCGCTTTTTAGTTTTTCGTCTGTTGTTAGAGATACAGCTGATGGAGTAGCTTTGCTGCACGTCTATGGAGAGAATTCAGCCTTTTTTGTGGGACGTCACTACTCCCGTCCCACACTGTTGAAGCGTAATTGATACGTGACATTATGTGTGCATTGAAGAAAAGTTTAAGCACACATTACTGTTGACGTAGCGCTTTAATTGAGATAACAGGAAAAGGTGTTTTGAGACTACCTTGCATACGTTATTGAGATGAGATTGCCATTTCAATTCTTTTATCTATCGTTAACCCTAAAAACACGATGCTCATCTACCTGCTCGATAGAAGTGCCATTCAACTGAAGTTTTAGGCAAAGAGGAGTCAACTGGTTTTTTTGGGCGGGTAGCTATATATCATAGATTTTGGTTTTGGCTGGGTGTACGATCACTGAGTTTGAATGACACCAGTCTGACACGCCGTTTAGACTTTCCTGGGAGAAGTTTCTATTGTCTGTAGATCACTACCATTCGTTTGGAGTGACGAGTCATCAGCAAATATATCTGTCGTGACTTTTTCAGAGAGAGAGAGAGAGATAGAGAGAGAGAGAGAGAGAGAGAGAGAGAGAGAGAGACAGACAGAGACAGACAGGGGGGGGACAGACAGGAGCGAGGGGGTCGGGGGGGGGGGGGGGGGGGGGGGGGGGGGGGGGGGGGGGGGGGGGGGGTGGGGGGGTTGGGGTTAGGTGGTGGGAAATGGGAGGTCAGGAGATCAAGAGAAAACTTCGGTCAACATTCTTCCAAGTTTAAATCATG
>JADBJO010003839.1:187500-195000 GCA_016801955.1 Conus betulinus
TTGCAGGAATCCTAAAGGCTGAAGTGCTATAAAGTATTTATGACCGAACCGTACAACGGAATGACTGTGAACGAAGCAGTAGATTGTACGGATCGTGAAGGATGCAGTGCTATAAAGTGTTTATTGACGGAACGGTACAACGGAACGACTGTGAACCAAGCAGTTCACTGTAGGAATCGTGAAGGCTGAAGTGCTATAAAGTGTTTATTGACGGAACGGTACAACGGAACGACTGTGAACCAAGCAGTACACTGTAGGAATCGTGAAGGCTGAAGTGCTATAAAGTGTTTATTGACGGAACGGTACAACGGAATGGCTGTGGACGAAGCAGTAGATTGTACGAATCGTGAAGGCTGAAGTGCTCTAAAAAGCGTTTATTGACGGAACGGTACAACGGAATGACTGTGAGCGACGCAACACATCGTAGCGATCGTGAGGGATGCAGTTCTAAGGAGTGTTTGTGAAGGATGCAGAACTGTAGAGCTGTCGTGAAATCTTCGGTGTTATGAAATGATCGTGAAAGACGGGCGAGCCACGGGGTTTATGGTTTTAGGTTGCAAAGCGCTGAAGTGATCGTGAAGGATGCATGCAGTGTTGTGGAGTGAATGCAAACGATGCAGTGCTGCAGAATCAATATGGGTGGTGATCTTGAAGGCTACAGTTCTATGGGGTGAACGTGGAGGATGTTGCGCGCGACAGAAGTAATATGAATGACGTGGTGCTGTGAAGTGATGGTGAAGAATGCATTCCCATGGAGCAATTTAGAAGAATGCATTGCTATGGAATTGATGTAAAGGATGCGGTGCTATGGAATTGATGTAAAGGATGCGGTGCTATGGAAGTGATGTAAAGGATGCATTGCTATGGAATTGATGTAAAGGATGCGGTGCTATGGAATTGGTGTAAAGGACGCGGTGCTATGGAAGTGATGTAAAGGATGCGATGCTATGGAAGTGATGTAAAGGATGCGGTGCTATGGAAGTGATGTAAAGGATGCATTGCTATGGAATTGATGTAAAGGATGCGGTGCTATGGAATTGATGTAAAGAATGAGGTGCTATGGAATTGATGTAAAGGATGCGATGCTATGGAAGTGATTAAAGGATGCGTGCTATGGAAGTGATGTAAAGGATGCTATGGGAATAATGTAAAAGATGCGATGCTATGGAATGAAAGTGAAGAATACAGCGCTGTGGAAATCATGTAAAGGATGCTATGCAGTGAAATGATGGTAAAGAACGCAGTGCCTTGGAAAGGGGTGGGGTGGGGTGGAGGGTTATTTGGAAGGGAACAATGCAGTGCTGTAGAGCTGTCTTGAAGAATGCAGTACTATGGAATGATCGTGAAGGACGCAGTATAATGGAATGTTCGTGAAGGATGCAGTACTATGGAGTGATCGTGAAGGATGCAGTATAATGGAATGATCATGAAGGATGCAGTACTATGGAATGATCGTGAAGGACGCAGTACAATGGAATGATCGTGAAGGATGCAGTACTATGGAATGATCGTGAAAGATGCAGTACTATGGAATGATCGTAAAGGATGCAGTACAATGGAATGATCGTGAAGGATGTAGTACAATGGAATGATCGCGAAAGATGCAGAACTATGGAATGATCGTGAAGGATCCAGTACAATGGAATGATCGTGAAGGATTCAGGGCTATAAAATCAACGTGAAGGATACGCTGGTTTGAAAATTAGTAATGGTGAAGAACGCCGCCGTGCGGTACAAGGGGGGGGGGGGGGGGGGGGGGTGGAAGGGGGAGAGGCTGACGGGGTAGGGTAGGATATGGTATTGTAGATTTATTATGAAGCATGCAGTGCTATAGGATGATCATGAAGGATGCAGTGGTATGGAGCAGCCGTGAATGCTGCGCTAGGATGGAATGCTGTGGAGCTGTTGTGAAAGCTACATCACTACAGAGTGACTCTGAAGGAAACAGTGTTAAGGTGTGATCGTGACTGTTGCGGTGTTATGTGATGCGGTCGTGAAGGATGCAGTGTTATGAAGTGATCATGAAGAATGCTGTATCAAGGAGTGATCGGGAAGAATGCTGTGCTCTGAGTGATCATGAGGAATGCAGTGTTACAGAATAATCGTGAAGAATGCAGTGTTACAGAATAATCGTGGAGAATGCAGTGTTATAGAATAATCGTGAAGAATGCAGTGTTATAGAATAATCGTGAAGAATGCAGTGTTATAGCATAATCGTGAAGAATGAAGTGCTATAGAATAATCGTGAAGAATGCGGTGTTATAGAATAATCGTGAAGAATGCAATGTTATAGAATAATCGTGAAGAATGAAGTGTTGTAGAATAATCGTGAAGAATGCAGTGTTGTAGTATAATCGTGAAGAATGCAGTGTTACAGAATAATCGTGTAGAATGCAGTGTTATAGAATAATCGTGAAGAATGCAGTGTTACAGAATAATCGTGAAGAACGAACTGTTATAGAATAATCGTGAAGAATGCAGTGTTGTAGAATAATCGTGAAGAATGCAGTGTTGTAGAATAATCGTGAAGAATGCAGTGTTGTAGAATAATCGTGAAGAACGAAGTGTTATAGAATAATCGTGAAGAATGCAGTGTTACAGAATAATCGTGAAGAATGCAGTGTTACAGAATAATCGTGAAGAATGCAGTGTTACAGAATAATCGTGAAGAATGAAGTGTTATAGAATAATCGTGAAGAATGCAGTGTCACAGAACAATCGTGAAGAACGAAGTGTTTTGGAGTGACGTGAAGGATAGAGAGCTCTGAAGTGGCGGTGAATGACGCAGTGCTATAAAGAGATCATGGCAGATGCTGTGCCGAGGGAGGGTCACAAAGGATGCAGTACCGTAGAGTGATTGTGAAGGATGCTTTACAACAGAGTGACTGTAAAAGATGCGTTACAGCAGAGTGCCAGTAAAGGATGCAGTATAGCAGAGTGACTGTAAAGGATGCAGTACAGCAGTGATTGTAAAGGATGCAGTACAGCAGAATGACTGTAAAGGATGCAGTACAGCAGTGATTGTAAAGGATGCAGTACAGCAGAATGACTGTAAAGGATGCAGTACAGCAGTGATTGTAAAGGATGCAGTACAGCAGAATGACTGTAAAGGATGCAGTACAGCAGTGACTGTAAAGGATGCTTTACAGCTGAGTGACTGTAAAGGATGCTTTACAGCAGAGTGAATGTAAAGGATGCAGTACAGCAGAGTGACTGTAAAGGATGAAGTACAGCAAAGTGACTGTAAAGAATGCAGTACAGCAGAGTGACTGTAAAGGATGCTTTACACCAAAGTGACTGTAAAGGGTGGATGCTTTACAGCAGAGTGGCTGTAAAGGATGCAGTACAGCAGAGTGACTGTAAAGGATGCAGTACAGCAAAGTGACTGTAAAGGATGCAGTACAGCAGAGTAAAGGATGCAATACAGCAGAGTGACTGTAAAGATGCAGTACAGCAGAGTGATTGTAAAGGATGCTTTACACCAAAGTGACTGTAAAGGATGCAGTACAGCAGAGCGACTGTAAAGGATACTGTACAACAGAGTGACTGTAAAGGATACAGTACAACAGAGTGACTGTAAAGGATGCAATACAGCAGAGTGACTGTAAAGATGCAGTACAGCAGAGTGACTGTAAAGGATGCAGTACAGCAGGGACTGTAAAGGATGCAGTACAGCAGAGTGATTGTGAAGGATGTAGCGGTATGGAATTATCGTGAAGCACTATTGAGGAGGGATGGTGAGGGATGCAATTTTCTTTTTCTGCTCTGCTCTCATCTCCTCATGATATTGTTATACCCTGTGCGGAAACTACGTTTGGTCGAAAAGCGCTAATTTGAAAGAGAGAGAGAGAGAGAGAGAGAGAGAGAGAGAGAGAGAGAGAGAGAGAGAGAGAGAGAGAGAGAGAGAGTATACATGCTTGTGAAAGAATGTTCCATTCCGTTGATCTCTCTCTCTCTCTCTCTCTCTCTCTCTCTCTCTCTCTCTCTCTCTCTCTCTCTCTCTCTCTCCCCTCCTCTCTCTCTCTAATCTCTCTTTTCTCTCTCTCTCTCTCTCTCTCTCTCTCTCTCTCTCTCTCTCTCTCCTCTCTCTCTCTCTCTCTCTCGCTCTTCGCCCCGACCTCACCCCATGCGCCTGTTCTATTTCTCTGGCACCATTCCTCTCTCATTACCTTGATCACAGAACCATCTATCCCAAAAGCAAAGTACAAAGTATCGAACAAAACAGAGTGCAAAATGGCACTTGCTCAACACACCCATCGAAAACAGACTAGCAAATTTTCGACGAATATGTCTTCCTCAAGCGTCACATACAAGAAATATTCAACTATGCACAAACTAACAAATACGCAGCAAACAAGATGTTTTGTTTTATGTGTTGATTTGTCTTTTGGCTTTTTTTTTTCCCGCAATGCTGCAATATTTGTTTTAGCTTTCCTCTTTCCCAACCTTGAGCAATCGATAACTCAGCAAATTTGGTCATGAAACCTGTGGGAGGCGCCTTCACTCTGTAGCTACAAAACGACTATCTGTCAGAGGATGCCACCGAAACCAGTTCCTTCATCAGCCAGGTCAGAGGAACTATGGCACTCACTACCCGATCATCGACACCTGTCATACTAAACGTCACGTGTGAGACAGCAGGTTTCGACCATAGTTACTGCTCTGAAGTAGGAACCAGGGTGAGCTCCCCTGGGCGTGTGACAGAAGGGTGGAGCTGAAATCAGCTTCACGTTGTTTATGGGTTGACCTGCGGCAGCCAGTGAGCTTCCCTTCTGATGTCTTTCTCCTAACCTCCTCCCCTCTCCCCTCCAAAAAAGGTATCTCTCACGAATTGAAAGCTTTCTGGTATGATTTTGGTTGCAGTCTGTTTTAACGCGCTTGTTAGTTCCGACCGAGTTTTCTATGCTGTGTGGCTGTGCAACCGGAGCGAAAAGTCTTCAGGAAACACGCCTAGCTTTCCATTATACAACTGTAAGTGCTCTCCACTACTGAGCCCGCTTTGCTGGTCAAGATATCCAGATCTGGCAGTCTGAGGTCTGTTATGAAGCAGGGCCAGGCGAGATATTCGTTAACCAGTGACTGAACTCGGATCAGAGCATGTCTGATGTATTTTCCTTTACGTACCCGCTAACTTCAGGAAAATCGTTGCGTCAAAAGTGAATAGGAAAAAAAAATACTAACTTTTTTTTTGGAAGGGGGGGGGGGGGGGGGGGGTGGGTGGGGTGCTGCCATGACTCTAGTTTCTCAAGGCAGAAAGATCACTGTAAACATTTGAAATTAAAAAAAATGTGTATTAAAAAAATGTGTATTGAATTATAAGCTGAAAACCCAAAGCAGAAATTTACCGGTCATTTTTTTTCTTCTGGGCATGGCTTATGCATGGTCCACGTGTGACGTCTTGCCAAACTCAAGTACACAGGGAAGAGCTTCTCTTTCAGCGCTGGTGACGGGGCGACTGCACACGACAGTTACTTAGGGAACTAAGCAAAAAAAAACACACATCCCAGTCGGAGCAGTTAAGTAGTTATTTCCTTTTAGCCCTTATTCAGGTGACAGACTTCCTCGGTATCTACATTCTGTGGACCTGAACCTCGGGGAAAAAAGTACCTTTTATGTTAAAAAGTGTGTCAGATTTTACTGATACTTATTATTATTACTTAGGAGAGTGTGAGCTTTGTTTCTTTTTACCATGAAATTCCCGAAAGACTATTATCTCTAGACAAAGCGAGTGATCTCCGATATCCCAACTCTAGGCATTAATTGTGTGAAGACTTACTTCTGCTTTTTTTTTTCTTTTTTTTCTTTTTTTTTTTGTTGTTGCTTAATTGGTGTGTTTTGATGGTGATTTGAATTTCAAACATACTTAATGCTCCGAGACAAGATTTCCTTCGCTGACAGTCGAGTAGTGGTGCCGAGAAGACTTCATGAGTAAGGTGCCCTATTGAGAAACTCTTAGTTCTTCCTTACGCTAAAAATCCGGGGCAAGTGTCTTCAGTACATCTCTTAGGGTGTGCGGGCAGGTGGTGGCAATCTTGGTACACATTGCAGGGATTTTAAGGTTGCTGTTGGCTTTAGTGGAAGGAATGAAAATCAAAATGTGCGCTTTTTTCTCGGAAAAGAGAAAACAATTGAAAAAAAATTTTTTTTTTTTTATCGCAACGATTGATTCTCTGCATTACTTTTCGTTGTGATCAGTTTATCTATGTGCATAAACATGCGTGTGTGTGTGTGTGTGTGTGTGTGTGTGTGTGTGTGTGTGTGTGTGTGTGTGTGGTGAGCCTGTAGGTGGACCAACTGTATTTTTTATGTTCACCAACTAGACATTAATCCAAAACACAAAGAAAAGAAGAATGAGAAAGAAGAAGAAGAAGAAGAAGAAGAAGAAGAAGAAGAAGAAGAAAAGAAGAAGAAGAGGCGAAGAAGTATGTGTGTGTGTGTGTGTGTGTGTGTGTGTGTGTGTGTGGAGGGGGGGGGGGGGGGGGGGGCATGGGGTTTAAGATGAGTGTGAGGGCCAAAAAAATCAAGGAGTAGGTGAGAATGAAGGGAGAACGGTGAAGGAGGAGGAACTGAGAGTGAAGTTACGTGGCTAAAAGCAGTCATACCGCCCAAAAGTACAGAGTGTTTGCATCTCACATTCAGATATCAATACCAGCAGAAACGTTACCGCCAGACTCATTGTTATCGCGTCTTTATCACCAGCATCACCTTGTCAGCCAAACACGATCTTCCGGCAGTGATGATGATTATTCCACATTATCTCCTAGCACAACACCGCAACAGCACCGCCATCAGCGAGCCGGTTACGACTGGACGTGTGCCATCCATTGTCTGCTGCGGATCGTGGGATCACGACATGACAGCAGGGACACAGGTGAACACCAAATGGCCGCCCACAGTCACACGGGGAGGCGTGGTGGGGAGGAGGATCGAAGGAGGAAGGGAAGACGGGAGGCATAGAGTGGAAGAGGAACCAGTTTTCTCCCGGGGCCTGTCGATTAAAAAAAGATCCGATCGAACAAACATAACTGATGTGCTGATACGCTCTCTCTCTCTCTCTCTCTCTCTCTCTCTCTCTCTCTCTCTCTCTCTCTCTCTCTCTCTCTCTCTCTCTCTCTCTCTCTCTCTCTCTCAGGGACTGTCACTTCATTCTGTTTTTCCACTGGCCCACCCACCTCCTCTCTCTCTATCTCTCTCTCTCTCAACACATATGTGTACACAAACACGCGCGCGCGTGCGCATATGCACACACACACACACGCACACACACACACACACACACACACACACACCACACACACACACACACACACACACACACACACACACACACACACACACCACACCACACACACACACACACACACACACACACACACACACACACACACACACACACACACACACACACACCACACACACACACACACACACACACACACACACACACACACACACACACACACACACACACACATTACAAACGCTTTCCTTTTTTGTACA
>JADBJO010003839.1:202500-207500 GCA_016801955.1 Conus betulinus
CCATTCACACTTTCCCTCTGGCTCGTTCTTCTACTTACCTCCCTTCCCCTTACTCCCCATCATCATGGTGTCCAGGCACCAACACGGCCGAGTTTGGTTATTGGATTTTGTGAAAGTCTAATACCATCACGGTTGCCCCTTATTGGAGGCGTAGCATTCGTCAGGGAAATCTGTCAGTCTTGTTGCCTCCGGGACGTCTGGGAGTTTTTTTTTTTCTGTTTCTGGGGCTTCATACATCAGTTTTGACGTGTCTTATACAGTGAGACTGGCTTCCCAGAATGTTTCGAAAAACACATATTTTAGAATGTACCTCTCTCTCTCTCTCTCTCTCTCTCTCTCTCTCTCTCTCTCTCTCTCTCTGTCAGTGTCCGTGTGCGTGTTTTATCATATCACTATGTACTCGTGTAATGCGTGCAATGTATTTACGTGTATATGTTGCAGCATTTGTTGCTATTTCTTAACATGAGACATGAGGACAACAAAACAGTACCATAGCTACACACACACACACACACACACACACACACACACACACACACACACACACACACACACACAACTGAAGGCAGTACCAACAGACACCCCCCCCCCCCCCCCCTTTGCTTCATTTCAGAAAACGGATATAACAGCACCACAGAGTGATGGAGAAAGTCTCATTCCACACCACGTGATTGCATCATTCTTGTAAAACTAGAAAGAACATTTCATTTTCTTCTTTCTTTTCTCTTTCTTTCTTTCTTTCTTTCTTTCTTTCCTTTTCTTTTTTTCTGTTCTTTCTTTCTTTCTTATTCCTTTCTTTTTTTTTCCCACTCACCACTAACCTTTTCTCACACGATCATGAATGGCAAGATGATAGCTCTGTCACTCTGCCACTAATAAGACCTAAAACGTCAGCAGAAATGTCATTTCTTGACACAGGCAAACACCGCAGATGATTTTTGAGCGGGTTAATTGTACAGCGTTCCTCCTAGCATAAATCGAACCGGGAGACAACCCGCCACTGACACAGAAGCAGTGCTGCATATCAAAGGCCCATAAATCAGTGGGATTGATGACGTCAACGTGTTTTGGCGACATCCTCGTCGTGGAGCTGTGCAAAGCAAAGAAATGGAATTTGTCGACTAACGTTTCTACTGTGTAGGCGCAAAATGTTGACAAATGTGATGATGACATTTCACCTTTCGTTAGGTTTATGTGGAGGGATATCACGTGCAGTAATTAGATATGGTAAGATTTCTGTTCAGGTGTTCGGTATGCACTGATGAGGTATGAAAAAAGTTGTGTCGACGTATATGGTGATGAGGGTGATGAGGTATTGTAAGCGTTGTGTGGATGTACATTACCTGCAAATTCAGGTATGGTAAGGGTTGTGTAGAGGTGCATCGCCTGCAATGTTCAGGTATGGTAAGAGTGGTGTAGACGTATATGGCCTGTGGTGTTCAGGTATGGTAAGAGTGGCGTGGACGTGTATGGCCTATAGTGTTCAGGTATGGTACGGGTTGTGTAGAAGTATATGGCCTGTGGTGTTCAGGTATGGTACGAGTGGTGTAGAAGTATATGGCCTATACTGTTCAGGTATGGTACGAGTGGTGTAGAAGTATATGGCCTATAGTGTTCAGGTATGGTACGAGTGGTGTGGAAGTATTTTGGTCTATAGTGTTCAGGTATGGTAAGAGTGGTGTGGAAGTATTTGGTCTATAGTGTTAGGTATGGTGAGAGTGGGTGTAGAATTATATGGCCTATAGTGTTCAGGTATGGTGAGAGTGTGTGGAAGTATATGACCTACAGTGTTCAGGTATGGTAAGAGTAGTGTGGAAGTATATGGCCTATAGTGTTCAGGTATGGTAAGAGTGGTGTGGAAGTATATGGCCTCTAGCGTTCAGGTATGGTAAGGGTGGTGTGGAAGTATATGGCCTATAGTGTTCAGGTATGGTAAGAGTGGTGTGGAAGTATATGGCCTATAGTGTTCAGGTATGGTAAGGGTGGTGTGGAAGTATTTGGTCTATAGTGTTCAGGTATGGTACGAGTGGTGTGGGAGTATATGGCCTATAGTGTTCAGGTATTGTAAGAGTGTGTGGAGAGTGGTATGGCCTATAGTGTTCAGGGTATGGTAAGAGTGGTGTGGAAGTATTTGGTCTATAGTGTTCAGGTATGGTAAGAGTGGTGTGGAAGTATTTGGTCTATAGTGTTCAGGTATGGTGAGAGTGGTGTGGAAGTATATGGCCTATAGTGTTCAGGTATGGTAAGAGGGGTGTGGAAGTATTTGGCCTATAGTGTTCAGGTATGATAAGGGTTGTGTGAAGGTACTTGGCCTGCAATGATCAAGTTTTCTAAGGGGTGCCTAGAGGTATTTGACCTGCATCGATCACGTCAAGGAATGTTTGTTTGGGTGTTTATGGTTCGCATTGATCAGATGGTCAGATATGTTGTATATTGGATTAGGTGGAAGAGGAAGGGGGGGGGGGGTATGTTGGTTGCTGTGATCATGCATATCTGCCATCTGGCAAGGTGTGAGTGTAGATATGTGGTCCGATATGACCAGAGTTGGAGAGATGTGTGTGTGTGTGTGTGTGTGTGTGTGTGTGTGTGTGTGTGTGTGTGTGTGTGTGTGTGTGTGTGTCTGCCTGTCTGTCTGTGTCTGTAGCCTGCAGTGATCACATCACATTCCTACTTTTCTTTTTTTTTTTTTAAAGCCAACTCTCTCCTCCTTCTCACTGAAACCGGAGGATAGACCACTTACACATGATATATCCGAACTGTTCAATTATTCAGAAGAAACTATGAAGAAAGAAGAGGAGCGGGTGTGCTGTAGGGTTGGGAAGAAAACAAAATCAGAAGAAAAGTATACAAGAGGCAAGAGAGGCGATGGGGAGAGACATACGCCACTCAAAGCAACAACAGTGGCAAAGCCAAAATGTCTTTATGTCTATATCACATGACAAAAACATTAAAAAAAAAAAAAAAAAAACCAGCGGAAGCATCGCCAGCAGATACTTTTGTTCCGCATTTATTCATAACTGCACACCCTTCTACATAAACCTGCACAGAATAATATACATGTATCCATCCATGGAGCATAATTACATGGATATGCCTATATACACAAGTGAACATAGAATTAATGTTTATATATATATATATATATATATATATATATATATATATATATATATATATATATATATATATATATGTGTGTGTGTGTGTGTGTGTGTGTGTGTGTGTATGTATGTACACACACACACACACACACACACACACACACACACACACACACACACATATATATATATATATATATATATATATATATATATATATATATATATATATATATATATATATATATATATAAACACTTACATCCAATTGTATCTTACAACGTTCATGGGCGTTACAGGACTAGTAATAACACACACACACACACACACACACACACACACACACACACACACACACACACACACACACACACACACACACACACACACAGGCAAACATATACATTGCAAAATGGTAATAATAAAGTGAATTCACAAGTGTCAAAAAAATAGTAAAACTTGAAAAAATACAAAAAAAAACAAAAAACACACCAAAACAATAAACAAAACCGTGGGGGAATGGGAGGGGGGGGGGGGGGGGGGGGTTAGGGAGTTGTCTCTTTCTCTGTACAGAAATATATAAGGAGTATCTGCCGTGACTTTTTTTTTTATTTAAAACTGTTAATACTCATATAGTTCAGATTTATTAGCTTCTTGACTTTGGCATGGAACGAATTCTTTGCTTTAGCTCTCTAGTAAACCAGCATAAGGATACCACCACTTCCTATCAAAATCTACATGTTTCATCTCTAAATCAACAGCGTCACCACGACAGATAGCCGCCACAATCATCCAGTGGTTATCATCACCATCACATTGTCACCACAACACCGTAACCACCACTCCATCAAACATCCCTGTCGGCATCCCAATCACGACGACAGGATGTCTACCACCATCTATCGTCTGCTACTGATCCTCAGGGTCAATATAAGACAGTAAGGGCACAGTCGAACCCCAGACAAATGGCCACCCACACTCACATGGGGGGAGGGGGGAGGGGGCGGGGAGGGAGTGAAGACAGGAAGGAGAGTGGGACGGGTGGGAAGGAGGAAGAAGAGAATGTACCCCTCTTGGGGAGAGGCTTTTTGGTTTCGTCCCTTGCCTCAGGGTGTCATATCTCTTTTGAAATTATATGTGTGTGTGTGTGTGTGTGTGTGTGTGTGTGTGTGTGTGTGTGTGTGTGTGTGTGTGTGTGTGTGTGTGTGCATATGACTTCAGCTTGAAGTTTTGTCTATAGGAACTGGAGAAGACTAAAACCTGGACAGATGTTGATTCCAGAGAGAACATGTCTTCCAATCTGACTATTTCGAACGGGAATCAAACCACAGCTCTTGACAAAAGAGTCTGGGGCTCTACCCACCAGACCAGCCAGGCTATTACACGCTCACAGTTTATTTCGCATCAGGGTGAATCCATTTTCCTCCTCTTTTGTCTGGAAGTCAATGCAATCAGAGCACTAGTGACGGTACGTGATAAGCATGTGTATGTAGCTGCCACCACTACAGAGATAGAGAGAGAGACACAGAGAGATAGATAGAGAGAGAGACAGAGACAGAGAGACAGAGACAGAGACAGAGAAACATGCTGAGTACACTTACTTGGGAGAAAGACAGATCCAGTTTTCCAGCACCTAGCATTTACATCTAGATCACACCGAACCTTTTAGATTTCCGTTTTTTTTTGTGTTTGTTTGTTTGGTTGGTTTTTTTTGTTTTTTTTTTTTTTGTTTTTTGGTTTGTTTTGTTTTGTTTTTGTTTTGTTTTTGGCAGGTCCCAATTTTCTCGAAAGTTAGGGCGACGAGGGATACAGACTTAATGTTCACCGACCATCCCCTCCAACCCACACGGGCATGCGCGCTCACACATCTTCACACACCTTTGATCCATCCACGCACCG
>JADBJO010003839.1:215000-217500 GCA_016801955.1 Conus betulinus
TGGGAGGTCTGCTGTGCACTCCCAGTCATCTGCCCCGTCCAGCAGACTCTGCCTGCATGTTCCGAGTGGCACTGTTGTTCTTGGCCATGATTCGCTGCCTCCTGCCGTGAAGAATGTTGCGGGTGCTTTTGGAGTCCTGATTTTCCCTTTTGTGTGTTGGTACTAGCCCAGACTACTTGTACAATCTCTTTGAGCACTTGGTTGTGCCTCCATGTGTATCTTCCTTGAGCCAGGCTACTTTAGAGCTTAGGACATGCTGCACAGTTTGTTTTTCATGGCAAAGGGGGCATGAAGGATCGTCTGTTTTTCCCCCACTTCACCAGGTTTGCATTTGAAGGCAGAAGGTCATATGCAGATCTGAGAATGAAGCTGATCCTGAGAGGGCCATGTGCCAAATGTCATTCCAAGTGAGACTTCTTTGGAGTGCATTCTCCCATGTTGTCCATTGCCCTTGCTGGCTCTGCTGGACTGCTTTTTGGAGTCTTTGTTGAGGGAAATGACTGTCGGAGACTGTCAGCGTGTGGTCAGGTTTGCATAGGGGTTCGATGGCTGATCGCACTGTTTCTCTATCTGTCTCGCTATCAGTCTATCTATCTATCTATCTATCTATCTATCTATCTATCTATCTGTCTGTCTGGCTGTCTAGCTTTCTGGCTGTCTGCCTATCAATCTATCTATCAAAAGATTATGGTTCCTGCCAGTGTCACCATCATTTTACCCTCCGTAATGTGCATCAACAGTCATCGAAATTATAGAACATACGGATTTTCTGCGTCAAATAGCCATTCACTGAATATCTGCCCAAACCAGCGTTCAGCGGAAAGAAGCTTTTAGAAGTTAGTACAACTGACATTCAGTTTATTCTGCACACAACAGATAACACACACTGTACATATCATTAACTAACACACACACACACATACACACACACACACACACACACACACACACACACACACACACACACTTAGGCAATAAAACAAAATCTCTGAATTTGGCGTTGCAAAGCGCACTCGCCGACATAGGCCTTTTGGCCATCAAATCACACGGGCAAACAACTTGGACAGAAAGCCACGGCAGCAGCCATCACGCTGCAACGTGGGCGAGGGAGTTGTTGCTAACGACCTTGAAATCTGGAGCCAGTGTGCTCCTGTAAAAGGCATGCGTGTCTTTTATCACAGAAAGTTGCATCCTCCTCTCTCTCTCTCTCTCTCTCTCTCTCTCTCTCTCTCTCTCTCTCTCTCTCTCACACACACACACACACACACACACACACACACACACACGCACGCACGCACGCACGCACGCACACACACACACACACACACACACACACACACACACACACACACACACACACATACACACACGCACGCACGCACGCACCCCCCGTAGCTGACATGCAAACCTAACCCAACATAAGGGAGTGAACAAAAATGCAAAGAAACATCTGTCTGTCTGTCTGTCTGTCTGTCTGTCTGTCTGTCTCTCTGTCTCTCTCTCTCTCTCTCTCTCTCTCTCTCTCTCTCTCTCTCTCTCTCTCTCTCTCTCTCTCTCTCTCTCTCTCTCTCTCACAAGTCCTACATGCTGCGGACACGTTTTAACCGCTTTAGCGACGCTGAGGCACTACTCTGCTATGATTCCGTTATGCGAAAAAAAAAAAAAGGGAAAGGGTCGGACAGCGGACTGTGGGTAGTGACGGTGAAATCAGAAAGAGCGATCGGTCTGCACTACACTACTGACCTCTCAGCCTTACGTTCACTGGCACAATCCAAACTGCCCGCCCGTCGAGCAAAGCAGAGACAGAATTTTTCCGCCAGATTTAGTTGTCACGGACAACGGGGCTGGAGGGTATTTCAAGTCCAATGGGTTTCTGGGCAACGCTTCTCTAAAAAAAAAAAAAAAAAAAAAAAAAAGCATCAGGAAACACAAACAGTTCCAGCTTCAATGTATATTCTCTGGGTGCACTTTCACTTTTTCAAAATGTTTTCTTATTGAACAGGTAAGTCGTGAGGGTGGGGAGGGGGGGGGGGGGGGAGGGGGGGGGAGGGACAGTTTGCGGGTCTAATATCTTCGACGTTTTTACCAATGATTTGACCACCACCACCACCACCCCCAACAACAACAACAACAACAACACAACAAAAAAAGAGGGGAGGGGGGAGGGTAACAGGGCCGGTTCGGGACATTGAAATAGGGGTCGGTTTGTAAAGGTAGGTAGGGGGTGATAAAAGGCTGTCAGGGATCTAAAGATAAAACCCTTCACAAGCAGCACATGGGAAACATGATGGCTCATCCCGTGACAAGAACATGTGTATCGCCTGCCTAGAAGCCTTCCGTCCGCTCCACATTTACTGGGACCCAGCTGATGGAGTCAGCGGTCCTCTTTTGGCATCAACATGAAGTACACCACCTATAATTCTGTGGTATCCTCTCTACTAAGGGTTCGAAAACAGAATCCAATGGTACCCCAAGCGCTGCCAGCAAAAGCTTAGAAAAA
>JADBJO010003840.1:0-2500 GCA_016801955.1 Conus betulinus
TTTTCTACTTATGATATATTTTCCACGATTTTTCATTTTCCTTCTTCCATCCGTCTCTCTCCCCTCCCCTCCCCCCCCCCCCCCCCCCCCCCCCCCCCCCCCCCCTCCCCTTTTTTTTTTTTTTTTTTTTTTTTTCCTTTTGTAAGATCATTGCCAAGCCATTGATAATGACGGGAGCATTGTTAGCCTGCACTTGTTTCCCCCCACTACAACATGTGTTGAACAAATTGTTGTTTGTTGAATCAGTGGGAGATTGCATATCCTAGGAGGATCCAAGTAAAGGCTGCTGTGCACAATTCTTAGCTGCTGTCAGCACTTACGTAACTGGCAATGGTGGAGTTATTGAGCAGTACAGCTGGACTCTTTGACTGTTAAAACCTTTTGACCTCCACCGCATCCGTAACGGATCCTCAAAAGCATAGGCTAAAAGATTTTCGCTATATATTTCATACTTTTCCATCATGATTTTTAGTTTCTTCCACAGCTCATTTCTTTATCGCACTTTTCTTTTTTGTTTTACTTTCCCACGCTTCGCTGGCTGCTTTGGCTGCTGTGTTATGTTCTGTTTTTTTTTTTGTTTTTTTTTTTTCTAACCCTTGGTCGTGAGAAGACCACAGAATTACATATAACTGTGAAAAGTCTATATTTGATGGCAGGGAAGCACAGACACAGTCAGCCGTGCCTCCCTGATGAGTCTGACCCCAGCAGACGAAAAGGCCTCGATAGATGCAGAGTAAATAGTTCTCTCTTCAAGACGGATTCCAATTGTCCCGCATATGCTGCTAGTGAAGTTTTTTTTTTTTTTTTTTTTTTAAATTAATAATGCATTTCCTTGAGTTTTAATTCTCATTTTCTTCTTCCATCTATCTATCTATCTATCTATCTATCTATCTATCTCTATCTATCATCTATCCTATCTATCTGATTTATGATGGATGTTTTTGCATTGACCGCCATGCATTTTGAACTCACATGACTATCAAGATTAGTATATATGATAATTTCGTTTTTGGTGTGTGTGCGTGTGTGCGTGTGTGTGTGTGTGTGCTTGCATGCGTTGCGTGCGTGGGGCGCGTGCGCGCGCGCGTGTGTCTGTGTGTCTGTGTGTCTGTGTGTGCGCGCGTGCTGCTGTTGCGTGCGTGCGTTCGTATGTGTGTGTGTGTGTGTGTGTGTATGCATGTGTGTGTGTGTGTGTGTGTGTGTGTGTGTGTGTGTGTGTGTGTGTGTGTGTGTGTGTGACTCAGAGAGACACGCACACACATAAACGCGCGCGCACACACACACACATAGACACATACACACGTAAGTGCGTACAATCGCAGAGCCCTACACACAGAAAACACTCTACCAATCAGAGTATTTTGTGCACACACTATAACATGCGTTAATGTCATTAATGGTAGGTGCCTCCTTTCTTCTCTTTGGCTTCACACAGACGTGGAAAACAAATCAATAGAAGTAAAGAAGCAGACGGAATACGCACAAGCAGATCCTCGTAGACTAATGAAATTAGCTTCTCTGTCTGGTGGCTGATCTAATCTATTCACACAAACCCCTTACGTTTGACTATTTTAGCTCTAGCTAACCAGTGTCACCATGTTGTTGAGACGTTTTGTTGACAATGGGAATGTTGTTTCGTTTTCGGAGCCTGTTTTTAAGGTTGACGGAAATGCCCTTCGCCTGACCGATAATTGAAAGGAAAACCAGAGGCGTGTCCCTTGAGTTGGGTGGGGCTACAGCGAAGACCAGCGTCATGGTGAACTGAACTAAGCTGTCTCTGTGCTGCGTTGTTCAAAGAGAGAGAGGTAGAGAGAGAGAGGAGAGAGAAGAGAAGAGAGAGAGAAGTTTTCAGAGAGACGGGTTTAGGATTAGCTTCAAATCGAGGGATGATAAGAAAGCTGAACCTTAGGGAACCCTCGGTACCGTTGCAGATGAAACAATGTTTTCTGGATGCAAACCGTCTCCTCGAAGTCCAAATGTTTGCAGAGTTCACTCCCCGACAATTCTCCCAGAGAAGATGTTTCAAAACGAAATCCCCTGTGGGGGACACTTTAAATTAGGGGTGAGTGGGATGGTGCCACGCAAGGCAAACCCCATTCCAGGACTCGTTAAAGAGTTTTTTGCCACCCTGTGTTTGTGTGGTGATCTCTCTCTAACACAGACACAAACACAGACACACACACACACACACCACACACACACACACACACACACACACACCACGCACGCACGCACATACAGACGCGCGCGCGCTCAAGCGCACGCGCACAAACACACACACACACACACAGCACTCACGCACGCACGCACGCACGCACGCACGCACGCACGCACAGCACGCACACACCCACACACACACCCACACACACACACACACACACACACAGATACATCACAGGCAAGAGAGACATACAGGTATATTCACATACATGGCACACGTCCGCACAACAGATGCATGCACACAAGCACACGCACGCTCTGCACGTACCCAATGCACGCA
>JADBJO010003840.1:5000-35000 GCA_016801955.1 Conus betulinus
CGTATCCAAGGCACGGAGTGATGGAAGACGTATCCAAGGCACGGAGTGATGGAAGACGTATCCAAGGGCACGGAGTAATGGAAGACGTGTCCAAGGCACGGAGTGATGTGTCCAAAGACGTATCCAGGCACGGAGTGATGGAAGACGTGTCCAAGGCACGCAGTGATGGAAGACGTGTCCAAGGCACGAAGTGATGGAAGGACGTGTCCAAGGTACGCAGTGATGGAAGACGTGTCGAAGGCACGGAGTGATGGAAGACGTGTCGAAGGCACGGAGTGATGGAAGACGTATCCAAGGCACGGAGTGATGGAAGAGACGTGTCGAAGGGCACGGGGTGATGGAAGACGTGTCGAAGGCACGGAGTGATGGAAGACGTATCCAAGGCACGGAGTGATGGAAGACGTATCCAAGGCACGGAGTGATGGAAGACGTGTCCAAGGCACGGAGTGATGGAAGACGTGTCGAAGGCACGGAGTGATGGAAGACGTGTCCAAGGCACGGAGTGATGGAAGACATATGGAAGAAGGCACGGAGTGATGGAAGACGTGTCGAATTCATGGGTGATGGAAGACTGTCGAAGGCATTGGGTGATAGTAGACGGAGCCCATCCTTCACCCTCCGCCGCCTTTTAATCTTCACTGAACTGGAATCGGGTCTCCATTTCCATCGGGGTGGTCAGAGAAGGTTTCCAAGCCGATAAAGTCCTCCGCTACTTGTGGTTCAAACACACACCGTTAGTTTCGCATGCAAGCGCTTTAACTATTCGGCAATAGGTCTCTCTACAGTGTCTTAATAATGGATTTAAAAGCGGTTACACACATACAAAATCTGACCAACGGTAAACCTTTTAGTTCTGGCCAAGAATGAGAGAAGAAGAAGAAGAAGAAGAAGAAGAAGAAGAAGAAGAAAAGAAGAAGAAAAAGACAGCAACTTGTGACGTCTGCCTTTGTGAAAAGTTGGGTGTCTTTCTTTCTTTGTTTAGAAGAAAGTAACCGTTTGAGGAAGATGTGTGTGGACTTTTTGGCGTAACGTATGAAAGCCTACCCTATATAAAACCTAAATAAAGCCCAGCTTCTTTTTCCACACCTTTTTTTTTTCAATTATCGGACACAAGGCTAAAGATGTTTAAAATGATAAAAGTATAGCTGAAATTTGTACCCGCAAACGTTATTCACGTTTGTTGTTGTTGTGTTGTTGTTGTTGTTGTTGTTGTTGCTGCTGCTGCTGCTGTGCTGTTGTTGTTTGTTGTTTGTTGTTTATCACAAACCGCATTAATGCGGTCTGTGTGTTTCTGCCCCAGTGACTTATCCCTCCCCCTCCCATTCTGTTTAGTGAAGCTGCACTGTCCAGGTATCTCATGATGCAGTTTTTTGTAGCGTCTGTTTTCTTGAGGATGTACGTCGCAATAAATCTCTTCATCTTCCTCCGCTGAAAAGGTCACGATGATTGTCACTGACCAGGAATCGTCCCGGAAACCTCCGGAAAGACCTCTGCTATCTGCGGACGACGCTTGGCCCAGATTGATCACGTTTTGACCATTCCTAGTGTCAAGATCTGCCAACCGGAACTGCCTTTATAAACAGCAGGAACTTGCTTGGGATGTCGTTGCGAGGCGATGACGACAAGTCTATCTATCAAATAAACAAAAACGAGCAACTAACAAGGACTCGACCCTAAGCGAAAAAACGGATTTTGTTTGGCCCAGGCTCATTGAACATAAGTAAGATGCGCCACAATTTTTGTCTGGCTAGTCCTGAGACTAGCTGGTCCTATCCCGTCTACGTTGACAGAGCGAAATATTACAAAGATACGCGTGGCAGAAGCGAGAATCTACCGTGTTGAGGCGTTAGATGCAGACCGCTCCCGAGATGAGCCTCAGCTCATCTTGGTCACGAACAAAGAAGGGCGCGCGGGGGGTGGTGGGATGGTGTCGAATACGGCTAACAGGTTGTCGTCAGCGACACGCAATCTGGACTCAAGTGGGTCAGTTAGGATTCAAAAACATGAGGCCCCCCGACGAACAGGCAGGTTTAGTGGGGATTTGGACCTGGTGACTCTGGCGTGAAGACGTTACGACTTCTTGTTACACCTTTCCCGTTTCCCGGTTTTCGGCGAAGAAACTAGTAATTCAAAGAATTCAATGGGGGCGGCCCCAATGGTGGTGAAAAGCCGGGGTACTTGCCACTTTTTTTGGGTCAGAGCATTTCTTTTTGCGGAAAGGGAAAACTGTTTATGTTTTTTATTCAAGGAAAACGGAGGGAAGGAACGGGGTCAATATTACGGGCTGCGTCATCAGTGTGTTGGGTACTATCCTTGAAAACAGGGTAGAGGAAAATTGAAGCGGGTCATCAGTCGTTACTTTTTTCTTTCTGACGTCTTTCCTTGTTTTTGAGGAACAGGGAAAAAGGACATTATTCCCTTGGCAAAAAAAAAGAACTTTTTCCGGAAAAAAAAAAGAAAAAAAGTAACGTTGCGGTTGGCGCAAGTTCATCATTCCGATCATCATTCTTGCAAAAAAACAGACGGTAATGAGGACACAAGCTGTCATCACTCACTTCCATCTCGCGGAAAAGGTATTCAGGAGAACAGGGACAATAGTTAGTCAGTTATTTCCATGTCGTTTCCCCGTATAAAAATGCTACCTTACTCAATGACAATAGCAATAAACATGCCACAAATGTTATTGGCATTCTTTTTTTCTGTGGAAGCAGCATACTCCCTTAAAAGAGTGAACAAATAGGATATCAGTTTATTTGCCCTTTTTTTTTAACCATTAAAAGTACTGTTATGATCCTGAAACAAGCAATAGCTTGGAAACGATTTCTCTTTACGAAAACATGTATTTATCATCCTGCAAGAAAAAAAAGCTTTAAAACAGGAAAAAAAAAGGTTTTCTTAAAGGAAACAGCTTTAAAATTAGAATGTATTTTCTTACGTACTTTCTTTCTCCAAGGAAAACAAGTTAGTATCATTAAAAAAGCATGCTTATGAAACAAACGATTTCTGACATTTTCCCCCCTAAGAAAAAGTATTCTTAAGGAAAAACAGCTATGAGAGAGAGAAAATTATTTCTGACCACTTTTTCCCCCCGAGAAAAGAAAGAAAATATCATCAATCCAGAACAAACAACTGTTGGTGGGAAATCAGTTTATTTATGACTCTCTTTTTTTCAAGAGGTGAACAGTTGTTTTCCTTCACGAAATTAGCTGTAATCGAAAAAAATCGTTTTATACGCCTCTTTTCTCCCCATAATTAAAAAACCATGTATTTACTTTCACAAAAAACCTGCGCAGATGAGGCAAGTTAGTTAAGTTAGTGATTAGCAACTCATGAAAAAATATTTATTGACTGCACGAAAACTACTGCATCGTGATAGGGCAGATATTAGTGATCATCACGGTTTTGCAATGTTACGGTAAAATAGATATCTGGTTGGCACAGAAAACAGTTGTGGGATGCCATCAGAGATGAATATAAATAACACACCTATTGGTCTGTTGGAATAGTTGGGGTCGTTCTACTTTAGAAGAAACACCAGGTTGAGGTGGTGAGAATTTCTCTCTTGTTACACTAGCGATCGGTCTAACCGCTAATTCTGGGGGTCTTCGTATACACACGATTCAGCGACCTCTCAAGTTCCTCTTCTGCAAGAAATAGAACCACACCCTATGGTGTATGTATAAAGAACAACTCTCACTGTTTTACATGGCTGTACAGATGTTGGTGCCTCTCGTTGAAAACAATGCGGTGATCCTTAATGAGAAGCGCAGCGCGAGGGTTGTGAGGAAAACGAGTTTGCTTCTGTGGGGTCTGTGGTGCGATCTGAAAACAACGGTTATGGTACGGATGATTCGTTGGGAAGGAAAACCAGAATGTTTGATGGATAACTATCAGTTGTCAGGTTGGTGTAGAACGGTGGGACGGGCTATCGTCATGAGTGGGTCCGAGGGTTCAGGTGGTAAAGAAAAGTGCGAAATCAACCCCTTGGCCTTTAAGATATATTAGTATAATGTTGGCCTGTGCGCCCTTAGGATGTGTGGGGCCTTCCAAACGGGTTTCTGGTTGGGTGAGGTGGTGGGGAAGCTGTCGGAGCGTGAGGAACATGAAAAAAAAAAAAAAAAACAGTACGTGGGTTCACTAAAAGAGTGGGGTGGGGGTGTGCGGGTGTTTCGTGAAGCGGGGATCGTGCCAGTTTTTTTCTCGGTTAAAAAAATCAGTGGGAATCCAATGATCTTATCATTGCCTGGCATGAAACGTTAGTGAGTCTATAGAAAAGTTCTGTCAGCAACGATTTCGGGTGAATAGAAGGAAGAAATACGAGCGGAAAGAGACGAAAAAAGAGAGAGAAAGAAGAAATCTCCGCAGAGGCCAATAAAGGAAAGAAGAAACCGCAGCCTGAGATGATTCGGAACTGGTTTGTAAACCATTGGGTGAACTGAGAAATGTGGTGTATTTAGCTCCCATCCCCCCAGTCCTCCAATCCCCACCCCCCCCCCCCCAGCCCCAGCCCCCCCCCCCCCCACCCGTGCCCCCAGCGTGTCAGAAGAACCCCCCCCACATACCCCCCCCCCACCCCCCCCAGCGTAATAAAAAGTGGCACAAAAGGGGGGCTGACGATAACATATTGGACAAGCGAAGCGCCTTGGGTTACGCCTCATCCGTCTTCAGATGCGAAGGAGTGCGCGACAGAGAGGAGACCGAACGAAGTATGTGTACGGGAGTTTCAACCAGTCTGTGCATTTTCGATGTTTTTTTTAAGTAGTGGTTTTTCACTCACACGAATGCTCATTTGCTTCACGGTGCTTCTGGTCTCGTCCTTCGTCTCTGGTCAGCTCTCTCGCTGCTAGCTCTCTCACGCACGCAGCGCACGCACCCGGCACCAAAAAACCACATTTATCTGTATTTTGTTCTATCCTTTTTTTCTCATCCCCGCTCCCTGTCTACGCTCTGATGCACTCCTCAGGGTCCTTGCCTACATCAAGTATATCTTTTCTTCTGAGCGCTTGTCTGGTTATTTCTTTTCATATACTTTTCGTCTGTTCACGAGTTGCTTCTTCGAAGCCACACCGCCCCTCTCCTCTTCGGTGGCAGTCTCGCTGTCTTTTGTCCACGCTTGAGCACTTTTCACCAACACCTCCCCTCCCCTTCCCCCCCCCCCCCCCCCCCCCCCCCCCCTTCGTTATCCGCCTGCCTACCTTTTTCTTCGTAGGGTACTTTTTTTTTTTCCATTTCGTTCGGCCTTTCTCTTTTCTGTCTCTTTATCTATTTTTGTGGGTTTCGCTGTCTGTGTGCTCCTGTCCCCTTAGGGTTTTTTTTTTTTTTCTTCTTTTTTCTTTTTCTTTTTTTTTTTTTTTTTTTCTGTTTTCCTCTCTCCCTCTTTCTCTCTCCCACCACCCTCTTGCATTTCTCGCCCAATCCCCGACTTTCTCTCTCTCTCTCTCTCCCTCTCTCTCTCTCTCCTCTCTCTCTCTCTCTCCTATCTCTCTCCTACGCTCCTATCCTCTCTCTGCTCCCTATGCCCTCTCCTCTCTCTCTCTCTCTCTCTCTCTCTCTCTCTCTCTCTCTCCTCTCTCTCTCTCTCTCCACGCGTGCGCGTGTCTCTCCCCCCCCACTCTGTGTGTGTGGTGTGTGTGTGTGTGTGTTGTGTGTGTGTGGGTGTGTGTATGTGTGTGCGTGGTGTGTGTGTGTGTGTTTGTGTGTGTGTGCGCGCGCAGCGCGCGCACGCGCGCTTGTGTGCGTGTGTGTTCGTAGCAAGAACAATAAGTTTTATTCAGTCGTTTCAAGGCCATCTGAACCATATGAACAGAGAGTAACCCATAACATAACGTATCATGAAATATCTCTTTTCAATCATGTATGAGAATTGTTCTTTCTCTTAATTTTAAACATTCTGTTATATGAGGAGTTACTTTGAACGCCAACTTCCTTTAAGTCTTGAAATAAAAAATTGTAGTTTTGCAGGGAAGGACCAAACGGAAATACAAGTGATGATGTATTTTTGTCCTTAAAGACATATCTTGGGCCACACGAACCTGAGATATGTTATGTCTTCGGTGGCAGTTCTCATTACACTGTTTACATGTACCATCATTTGGTATTGCCAAGACCAGAGACACCACTGAGTTGCTTTTCAGCAGACAAAGTGCTCTTCTAAGCTTTATACCATTAAGATCATTGATATATGACGCTTTTATAAATTCAGGATGGTGCACAAGGTAATCTTGCTCTGCTGACCAAAGAGTAATGCCAGGTCTGACGATATCTTCAGTCCCAATTCTAAGTGATGACAGAAATATCTGTACATGGCCAGGGTCTTGCATCTCCCAAACATGCCCCAAATCGCAAGTACATAAAACAGTTCTTATATTCGTTACCCCAGTTCTTCCTTCTAGACCTGTCTTGCATTACAGCATGCTATAACACCATATGTGATATCTGTCACTGGCTAAGTGTAGAATTCTGCACCATTTTTTTTTCCCACAAGATCAATGTTGTGTGTCTATAAAAATAGGAATCTGCCACATTCTGCAAGTGCTGTTTTATTTCTGACTGTCCTTCCAACATCCCTAATACCAATTTACAAATCTTAACCTGTATTTGTTCACCGGTATCATATTGTTATAGCCCCACATGTCTGACCCATATAACAAAATACACTTGATCTTCACATCAAAGATAACAAGGGTAGGACTGACGGGAAGAGTTTTCATTTTCAGATGTAAACTAAGTGCTCGGAGAGCTTTGTCCACTTACATTTTCAACACATCTGGTCCATTTTAAGGTTGAAGACAATATTACATCAAGACAATCATATACGCGCACACAGTCGTGTCCGGACCGTTAAAATACCACATCTCCAGACTTTTTGATAAAGCCATTATTTTTTCGAAGACGACGTTTTAGTTCTGTCCATGTTTTACCAAGAGACCATATTTTTGCAAACAGTTTTCTAAACCGTCTATTTTCTTTTGAAGGTCAGTAGTAGAATCTGATACTATAACAAATGCCATCAGCGTACATCGATAAAAAAAAGTACGGAGTAAATCAGCGAAAACATTTACTTTTATGTGCACCCACGGTTTATTAAATATTGTTGAAGCTCGAACAGAAAAATAGAAAAAGAAAAGGAGGCTTAAAATACACCCCTTGATTGACACCAGTGACATATTAGAAATATTCTGTTATCTTATTACCTTATTGACAAAACTTGCTACTAGTACGGAAAACGAAAAATGCTCCCAGGATTCACCAAAAAGGGGGAGAGAAAATGATAAATCCATCAGCGCCAACCTGACCACACGACCGGAAATGCACACTGGACTATGAGTAATGACAATTGGAATCTCCCATGAGTTCTGGGGGGATGAAGTTTCTGCTGACTGCGGCGGCATGAAGATCCACAGAACAAAAAAGCGCTGTATGAAGACTGATGAATAACAACAGCGCGCTTTCCCCCGCAGATTAAGACGGTCGGAAAACCAAGGCCGGGATTCAAACTACAGTGTCATGGACCATTCCATGCTGATTATTCAGACAGGAACTTTGTACAGGGCTCTCGATGCTAGAGCCAGACACTCAACTTACCACCCGCGAGTGCAAAAGTGGAATGGAAGACGTTATATGAAAAAAAAATAGTCCAAAGACTGGATGCGCTGATAGGCAAAAATCACACTGGAGCAAAAACTAGCTACATTTGCAGGCATTTTAATACGGAATCTGTAAGGACACCTATGGAGTGAAACATCCAAATTTGAAGACACCTCTTCAAAAATCCAGACGCTAGAAAGAGATGGATAACATCCGAAGAAAATAGAAGAATCTCAAAAATCAGATGAAGGCTGCCTTCGAAGCTGAGAAGAAAGGGTTGGAGAAGCTCTGGGAAGACCTGAAAGCGCAACACAGTGCCCTCAGCAAAGCAGAATCAGCAACAAGGAGAAGGAGCAAAAAGAGAGAGCACCCGAGACTGCTTCTTCAGAGACCCCTTCCAGTTTGCCAGGAAACTATTCGAGAAGTAGGAATCTGGAACATTCACAGTGGACAAAGAAACTCTTGAGCAGCATCTCAGGAAAACATATTCCGACCCTCAGAGCGAAGCACCACTGGAAATCCAGGGCTTGGTGCAGTCTGCAGCGCCAGAGGAGAAGTTCGATGACAAACCACCAACAGTGGATGAGATAAAGAAAGTAGTTGAGAAAAGCCAGAGCCAAATGTTCGCCTGGGCCAAATGGAATAACACATCTGCTGTATAAGAAATGTCCAACGTCCTCGAGTGGCTATATAAAATGATACGATCAGCGTGGAGGAACTTGAAGATCAGCGACCAATGAATGATAGCTGATGGAGTGTGCATTCCCAAAAAGCAAAACTGGGTCATCAACCAGTTTAGAGAGATATTACTTCTGAACGTCGAGGGGAAAAATCTTCTTCTGCAGGCAGACTGACTAAATACCTGACAGAAAATCAGTATTTGGATTTGTCAGTCCAGAAGAAAGGCATTTGTCATCCAGAAGGGGAGGCATTTGTCAGTCCAGAAGGGAGGCATTTGTCAGCCAGAAGGGAGGCATCCCAGTGCGTCTCTGAATGCGCAGATCATGCCACTATAATTTGGGAAGCAATCCAAAGATCTAGGGACAGAGAACGGGACCTTGACGTGGTGTGTGGCTCGATCTGGCAAACGCATATGGATCAGTTCCACACAAAGCTGATTCAACTGGCCCTGGAGATGGACATGTCCCCAAAGAACATCAGAGAAATGCTGAGGGAGTACTTCCATGTTTTCGCAATGGGATTCTCCCCAACACTGACGGAACAATCTGAAATTGGTATAGTAATGGGCTGTGCAATTTCTCCAATGCTGTTTATGTTGGTAATGGAGGCCATCTTGAAAGTTGTCATGAGTTGTATCGTCCAGCAGATCTGGGAAATGGATACCAAATGCCCCCTCTAAAAGCCTTCACGTATGATGCAACAGTGTGCTCCACCGAGGAAGACGAAACACGCAAAATACTTAAAGCAGTTAGCCCAAGTAGGTGCTTCATCCAGGATTAATTTCAAAACCAATAAATCACGAAGACTGTCCCTGCGGAAAGAAACAGTAGCAAAAAAGTCAAGTTCACTATAGCCAACCAAACCATTCCAACTGTGACAGAAAGACCTGTCAAGAGCCTTGGGAGGTGCTATGATGACTTCTTGAAAGACACAAAGTGGGGAGAGGAAACCAGCACACAATGGCAGAAGAAAGCCTGTAGATAACTACAGACCGGTGTGGGCTTCCTGGCAAGTACAAGGTCTGGTGTGTGCAATTCATGCTGATCCCGATGCTTCTATGGCCCCTTCAAAATATACGATACCAATACCGTGGAATCAATTGAGGCCAAAATCAACAAGTATACAAGGAAATGGCTCGGTGTCCCACCAGGTCTCACTGACGTGAAACTCTATTGCCGCCAAGCAAAGCTGAAGCTTCCTCTAAAATCCATCCTCGAGGAATACAAACTGGGTAAAGCAAGGTTTACTAACCATGGTTGAGGATTCCGAAGGCAGCGTTGTAAGATCGGTATGGCCCAAATTTATGACTGGCAGGAAATGAAAGGTTCAGGAGGTATAGACGTGGCAAAGGAAACCTCAAGATCCAGGAAATAACAGGACCACGCACAGACCAACAGACAGGGGCTGGGATCAACAGAAATGAAATGGTGGTCAAAATCAAAAGGGAAAGCAAAGAGGAGACGTGGTAATAGAGGAACTGAAGAAAGAGGAGGACGCCGAAAGAATCCAGAAAGCGGTCCAGCAAGGCCAACAAGGACAGTGGACTACCTGGGAAAACGCACTGCAAAGAAGTCTCATCTGGAATGATAACGGCACATGGCTCCTCTTAGAGTCATCTTCATCCTCAGACCTGTATATGACCTTCTGTCCTCGAATTCACACCTGATCAGTTGGGGAAAACAGTTGACCCCATGTGTCCACTCTGTCACGGCAAACAAAACAGTGGAACATGACCTGAGTTCATGCAAAGCAACAGTAACCCAGAGAAGGTACACATGGAGGCACAGCCAAGTGCTCAAGGACATCGCACATGCGGTTAGTACCGTGGGAGGAAGATCTACGCCACCAGTAGCTCCAGTAACAATGTTTTACATGGCAGGAGGCCACAAATCATGGTTTGGAGCAGCTGTGATATAAAGAGCATGGAAGCAGAGTTGTATTGGATGGAGCAGATGAATGGGAATGCACAGTAGACCTTCCAGAATGGGGGGACCATCCGGCGATCATCAGGAAGAGTGGCATGAGACCGGGCATTGTTCTCCACACAGGTTCATCCAAACAAATGATTCTGATTACAGTCACTGTGCCATTCGGAAGCAGAATGGAGCGAGCGCATCTCTATAAGACAGAGTATGCCAGTCTAGCAAGCAGCTTGAGGAAATCTGGCTTCCCAGCCCGGATCCTCGTCATAGAAGCTAGAGCGAGGGGATGTGTAGGCTCATCAACCTATGACTTCATGATACAGCTCGGGATTTCAGGCAAAAAGAGGAACAGAACCCTGAAGGCAATGGCAGAGGCAGCGAAAAGAGTTCCAGCTGGATCTGGTCGAGGAGGAACAAAAAGTGAACTTCATAAGGCTTAAATTCCCAACTTAGAACAGGCTAACCCGTTAGCAGTGGGGTAAGACATCTAAAAAGGCACGCCTTAAGACGCCCACCCATCCAAAAGTTGCGGGTTTGAATCCCGGCAGCGCCAGGGGAAAAAAAGTTGGCAGTAGAAAGGCATCTGGGAGTCATGACCTGGATGCGGCCCGGCCTCCTTAGAGTGCAAGGAGTTTTATGGGCTAAAACACCTGTCTGAGGTGTGTGTGTGTGTGTGTGTGGGGGTGTGGGGGGGGGGGGTGTGGTTCTTCTCTGAAGACCTGCTGTCAAGTTTTTTCCAAGGGTTTCTTCCTACTACCCTAAACACAGTGCTGTCTTAACTGTCTGGTACATTCCATGAAAAGTCTTAAAACATTTTTCCATGCACACATTTTGAATACAATACATAAAGTAATTTTCCTCTGTGAATACAAGTTTAATACCTTTGAAAAGTCCACACACAGTGCATAAAACGGCCTTCATGCTTAGGTACTTTTGTATTATTGATTGAAGAGTACATAAATTGTAAAATATTCTTTACGAGAATCAACTTATGCGTCAGGGATTAAATCAGTTTGATTACTAAACTGTTCGAGTTCCTGCATTTACGACAGAAAGTAAAGTTTGCTGATTACGATTATAAGTGAAATACCTCTGTAATTATTGACGTTTATTTCGGTTTCTCCTTTTGTGTAATAGAAACACTATAGCTTCTGTCCATCTTTCGTTATATCTGCCAGTTTTGAAAACTTTATTGAAGAGCGGATGAAATGTAATGTAATGTAATGTTGCTTATAGCCCAGCCGACCACAAAGGGCCATATCAGCGGATGCAGAAATTTTTTATAATCAACGTATCTTTTGCACGAAAGAAGAAACCAGTAGGCAAGCTATCAGGTGCTGGAGCTTTTCCTCGTTTCATTCAATTCATAGCATCATTAATTTCAGTTTCAGAAATATTTCAGCATTGATGCTGAAGTTTAAACATTCGTGACAAGTTTCTGAGTTATGTCCAACAAGAGTGTTCTTAGCTTAGTTTAAAAATTCAGTGTGTTCGGTTGTTCCGGTATAAGCAAATCTCTGAAGTACTGAGACCATGATCGTGGGGAAATATAGCCAATGGCATTATTTTTGTTTGGTTAGTAAATGCTTTTCTCCCAGAAACATTTAGGATTTGTGCCATCACATACTATATTCAATTCATGAACAATTCTGTTTTTTTCTTTTTTCTTGTGTGCGTTTACGCAAGACCGTAAGGTCTTTTTGCAAACTGAGATATTTATTAAGTTTGAAATGTTCGCCTGTGCGGAATTGATTCAAAGTCGTGTACATCCTGTTTTTTGACTGTCCACATTCTTCATCCCACCAAGTTGGTTGTGTACTTGGTTCCCTTTCTCCAAACTTTCATCTCATTGGTTCTGCAGATTTTTTGTATAAATGTCTGTCTGTCTGTCTGTCTGTCTGTCTGTCTGTTTGTCAGTCTGTTTCTATGTCTGCCTCTGTCTTTTTGTCTGCCTCTGTCTGTTTCTGTCTGTTTTGTCTGCCTGTGTCTCTCTTTCTCTTTCTTCTCTCTGTCACTGTCTCTCTCTTTCCTGTCTCTCTGGTACTGTCTGTCTCTGTCCGTCTCTCTCTCTCTCTCTATGTGCTAAACCCAACCACCTCTCTCTTCCACTTAACAGATCATTTTCTAACTTTGAATGCCTAGGTGGTGGCGTCGTTCTTCTGTCAGCATTCCTGCATTTCAATCACTCTGACTTCCAGCCACGCCGGGCCGGACCCCACCCTATGTCAACACCGCCAGGCTGTCCTCTCGGCACCACAAATAAAACCATCCCGTCACTTTAGCAACTAGATGGGAACTCAGGGAAAACCTAGACCTCCACCAAAGTCGCGCAGTCTTCATTAAAAAAAAAAAAAAAAAAAAAAAATTCTGGATCCATTCCAGAATTAAACGAGTCTGTCCTCGGACCACGTTCGATCTTTCCCACCAATTACAGATTGGTTCAGTAGCGTGTCCGCATTTTTGCTGACAAAAAGACTGACAAAGAAATGATAAGACAGGCGTGAAACCATCACTTCCTGTGAGCGGAGGGAAGCAACTTCCCAGCCTAAACCCATTGAAAAAAAAAGTGTTTTGAAATGAAACCACCTCCCATTCACCCCTCCCCCTCCCCCCCCCCCCCACCCCCACCTCACCACACATTCCGTTGAAACCATATCTTTTTTGCAGAGCGGTTAAACATGATCTATGTTTGTGATCTTTGACCTTTTTTTAGTGCTAGTTAAATGTTTATCAGAACCATAAGATATCTTTCATAGCCAATACTACTGATCATCATCAGTAGTATTAGTAGTAGTAGTAGTAGGAGGAGGAGGAGGAGGAGGAGGAGGCGGGAGGAGAGGAGGAGAGAGGATAGAGAGAGAGAGAGAGAGAGAGAGAGATAGAGAGTATCTGAGAGAGAGAGAGAGAGAGACAACGGCCCACAACACGAATATAAAAATGGGTGGGAGGAAATAGTCCGGTGGTGGAGGGGAGTAGGAGGAAGGAGTGGGGGTTTATTGACATTGACGAGAGAGAGAGAGAGAGAGAGAGAGAGAGAGAGAGAGAGAGAGAGAGAGAGAAGAAGAAGAAGAAGAAGAAGAAGAAGAAGAAGAAAGAAGAAAAAGAAGAAGAAAATGTGTCTATTGCGTATAAGCCTGTGGCCCGTTAACATTTTGACAGAGTGGTATCTCACTATGTAGTGAGGGGAACGGCAAGCAACTGTTACATTGAAGACAAGACAAACAAATCTAACATCCACACATTGCGAGAAATCCCACATTAATCGCAATGATTGCAGCAAAGTTGAAATAAATGTGTTCATAAAACAAAACTTGCTCTGCGTTTTCAAAGCCAAAAAGAGAAATTTAGACAAATTCGGTAGAGTATAAAGACTACTACTCAACAACATCCTTGCACATTGTACACGTTTCGTAAGGTAGGTCCATGCGCTTTGAATATAATACTAACTCTCAGGTCACTATAGAGTTGGCATTCGAATAGTACATGGAATTCATCTTTATCGTACCCCTGGCGGAGGGGACAACCAGGTTGATCTATCGCCGAAAAGCGGAAAGTGTGGCTCGAAACACCCATTCTAAAACGCACAAGGGTAGTTTAAAATAGCCTGTTATTAATGAATTCAAAATACTTTTCACGTTCAAAGATGCTTTTAAAATGAGTGGTATAGTTCAAACCGATTGCTGTCTGATACATGAGAATACCAACGTTGGCAAAAACAGTTCTGTAGGCGTTCCTTGAATATCTGTATAAAACGTTTCTCGTCGCCTACCTCTCCAAGCGTCCAGGCATACCCAAAACCGTTTAAAAAAGCAGTGTTTTAATATGTGTGACCCAATTTTGCATAGTTTCGTGTCTAATTTGTAAATCAAAACGCTTATCATAGCTTTTCTGGAGTACCTTGTCAGTGGTTGCATGCGTAATCGGAACCAGAACAGAATACATCTCGTTGCTGAAGTAATGTATGCCTTATCATTAGTTGTAAAATGAGGAACGTTCAGCAATAGTTGACAGGCCTGCAAATGAACTTTTTCGATAGATGCTCGTGGTTGAACCCCCATAATTTCGACCCGTATGAAGGAGAAAGAACAACGTGACCATAACAAATCCTAAAGAACAGCTTAGGTGAAACGCGACTGAGAGTTTCCTTAACATTTTCAGAATTTCTCCGGTATCTTTTCATTTTACCGTAAATGCAATGATCGTAGCCAGTAGCAACAGCAAAACTGAGCTTTGTTGAAAAAGTAACACTCAAGTATTTAAAAGAATTTACAGCATCTAACTGGTTATCACCAAAGAACCACATTCTTTTATATTTAAATAGTCACCTTTCCTGACACAATGACTTTAATTTGTTTCCAGATTAACATTCAAACATAATCTATTAGCACACTCAAATAAGACATTAAGTTGATTTTTCAGACCTGCTATAGCAGACAACATGAAAGCGACATCAACCGCAAATAACAGAATGAAAATTTGCACATTGTTAGGTGTAAATTGTATTCCTTGCTTGCCACGTGAAAACATGTGTGTGCAAGCTCGTTAATGGATACAGAAAATAAGGTAGGACTAAGACGACGCAACCCTGCTTTAGTCCTTGCAAACATTCAAAATAATCAGTGTAAGAGTCACTACACCTGGCTCATGATTTAATGGTGCTATACATACTTTTTCAAAGTGTTAAACATGTCTCTTTTAACGCCGTTCGTATGCAGTATATTGAACAAAAGACCATGTTGTATCATATCGAACGCCTTTGTGAAATCGATAAACGCTACGTAAAATTTATTGTTCCTTGATAAGTATCTTTCTGTGCTAGATACAATTTGAAAATGGGATCAGTAGTGAAAGAAGATTTTCTAAACCCAGCTTGAGCATCAGAAATAACGTCATTGTTTTCAGCCCAGGAAATGCACCACCTGTTCAAAATGTGCAGAAAAATCTTACACCAGTTACTAATCAAGGAAAGGCCTCGATAATTGTTGGTATCGTTCACATTACACATTTCTCATACAAAGGAATGATTATTGAATAGGTCCATTCCTCAGGGAATACACACGGCCTCTGAAAAAGTTTATTGAAGTATTTGACCAGGTAGGGAAATATTACACCTCTTGAGGCCCTTATGACTTCACTTATCAAATATCAGGGCCAGCTGCTTTGCCACACCTAAGACTCTGGATAGTTTTCTTCACTTCCTCAGCTGTAATTTCAGCGTCCAAAATGCGGTCAAATGTCATATCAGAGACAACCGCTTTTGGATGGTCCACACTTTGGACAAACCCGAGGTTTAACAAGTGTTTCAAAATGTAAAACTGTGAAAATACATACTTGTGCGGGGAGCGACTGCGATACCTATTGATTTCGGACCAAAAGGCCTGAGAATCATCTGTTACTTGTATTAATCCATTAATGTGCTGAACACACGTTTTTTCATGTGCTTAAGTTAATTATGTTCTCTCCCATTTGTACATAGGCACATTTATCAGTTGGTTCCCCATTAGCTCTTAAAAATGGTCAAAGGCTTTTCTAACTCCCGTCTTCTTGTTGTTTGACACTCCTCATCAACCAAGATCTTCTCACAACCTGCCTTTTGAGGAATGCTTTTGGCGCTTCTCGACCTTTTGGCTATGAGGAGAGAGAGAGAGAGAGAGAGAGAGAGAGAGAGAGAGAGAGAGAGAGAGAGATTCTGCATAGGCCGAACGCAGCCTAGCCGCTCAACTTTATAATAACCACTGTGTCCTCAAATTGTCGCTGGCTACCTCTCTCAACTCTCTGCCCCCCTGTCCCCCTGTCTGTCTCTCTCTGTCTCTCTGTCTGTCTGTCTGTGCGTGTGTGTGTGTGTGTGTGTGTGTGTGTATGTGTGTGTGTGTGTGTGTGTGTGTGTGTGTGTGTTGGTGGTGTATGTGTAAAGAGAGAGAGAGAGAGAGAGAGAGAGAGAGAGAAGAGAGAGAGAGAGAGAGAGAGAGAGAGAGAGAGAGAGATGCAACCCAGTGTTGAACAACGTTTAAGTCTCGTTCCTTCAAGACAGAGCTGGCCACGCTTACTAACGGCCAAACAGACTATCGAGTGTTTACCAGCGCTCAAAGGTTTTGACTGCTTTCTTGTCTGTCAACAGACTCACACATGAACTACCAGACCCAGCTGAACAAAACTGTGCGGAAAGATTAAATGTTGCCAGGGACGAGCCCCCTTGGTGTCAAACAACGAGCTTCCCGGGCTTGGTTCAGCAAGATTCTCGTATGGCTTCACTGAGAATGAGCACTGTCAAGGTCCTGAAGACCAGTCCGATAAACGTCTATGAAATGACATATACTAATGAAATGTTCAATGTTTCTAGTCATATGCACGTTGACATTTTGTATTTTTCATTATCCTTGGTTCAAACGAAGCAAATGGGAAAAAAAAAACTATTTCATTCCCAACACCGTGTAACCTCATCTGTTTGCAAATCAAGTTTATTTGTCAGATGTCCACGTTTTTTCCGAGTGCCATTGGTAAAGCACTGCATGGCTATTCCGAAAACGAAAGTAAGTAAAAAGGAGAAGGGGCGGGGAACGAGAAAGAATAAACAAAAAATCTCTGTGTTTAGCCAAAGAGCCTATAGTTCCATTCTAACTATGATATTTCATTTATTCCTATTTCACATCTTCGATTGAAGTTTCTGGGGAAGACCCAGAGATTTCAGATGATAAAGTATGAGTTCCAAAACAATCAGAAGCTGCTACTATCAGCAAGTGCAGCAGAGAGAAACAAGAGAGTGGTCGAAAATGAAGGGAATTAGGAAAGTTCTTGAATCTCAATCTTCGTGTATCTCTTTGTTTGCATCGATATATCAAGTGAGCTGTAATCAATCAATCAATCAATCAATCAATCAATCAATCAATTAACCTATCTATCTATCTATCTATCTATCCTCGATCGATCGATGTATTTTATCTATCTATCTATCTAGCTTGCTATCTATCTAGCTATCTATCTATGCAATACAATCTATCCATCTATCTATCTATAATACAACAGTATCACACCAAACTTCACTCCTGAAACAAGACAAAGATCAAACCAAAAACATTGACTGTTACCTAACAAAAGGTATGACAGTAACATCTACACCTAATTCACACCAAAGGCTTATCAAGGAGCATTAAAAAATAAAACATCAGCTGTTGCTTCTGAAATAAGACATCACGAAGCCAGAAACGTTAAGTATTTGCCAACAAAGACCCCGTTAACCTCTTCATCTTAAATAGAAAAGCACAGCTAATCGCAGTAACTATTCTAAGATAAGTAAAACCAGAACAAGTTGTTTCTTGTCCAAGTGTAGCCGTAGATTATACATCCCGAAGAAAATCAAGATCGAAGTCATATATCCTGTAACTGGCAACCAACAAAATGCCAAAACAATCTTTGCTTTTCAAACAATCAAAAAGTAAAGTCCAATCAGAACATCCTTTACTTAACAAGAATATCAAACGCAGTGCCAGAAACAGTAACCGTTATCCCCAAACATCATCCATGTAGATTTTAATTCCCAAATCAGAAAAAAGCAGAGCCAGAAACATCCACCTTACCCAACAAGGTATTACAGTATGTTTTGATTCCCAAACAGGACAAAAAACCAAGCCAGAAACATCAACTGTTAACTGGCAAGGCATCGCAGTCACCTTTTCTACCTCGGTAAGATAAACAGTGGCTATGGCTGTCGGGTAATGCGCTCCACTTCGGCCGGAGGACACCCCCCCCAGACTCCACCTTACCTCTCGCTGAAGACATAAATACTCCACTGTTTGTGTTTCATTCATAAGAGATCAGGCACACAGACGCTGATGTCAGAGGCTATTCAGTCAACCAAGGAAACAAAAATGGAAATAATGAGAAGAGAAATGAAAGAAGGATAATAGAAAAAAAAAAATGGAAAAAGGGGTGAATGAATGATATAAAAGGGAAGGGGTTGGTGTGGAAGCTGCTTTTTGACGGTAAAGGAAAAATGAGAAACAGTTCACACACACACACACACACACACACACACACACAGAGAGAGAGAGAGAGAGAGAGAGAGAGAGAGAGAGAGAGAGAGAGAGAGAGAGGAGAGAGAGAGAGAGAGAGAGACCCAATGGCACATAAAATAGAAAAATGTGAGAGGGGAAGAAGAGAGAGTTTAGGGGGGGGGGGGGTGTAGACAAGGAAGAAGGCATCAAGGAGTGAGGGCTGGCTAAATAACATAAACAAGAGAGAGAGAGAGAGAGAGAGAGAGAGAGAGAGAGAGAGAGAGAGAGAGAGAGAGAGAGACAGACAGACAGACAGACAGACAGACAGACAGACAGACAGAAGGATTGTAAGCCAGCCGCTGAACTATAAATTAATTACGTTTTCCTGCTGGCCAAGTTTAACTCCGCCAAACCATCTGGTATGTGTTTACCAGGGTTCGTTGTTTTGATTTTACTGGCTAATATGTCAGTAGACTCATACATTAACGACTGGTCCGAACGGAACAAAGCTATGAGGAGGAAAGAGACTGAATGTTGCCAAGGACGAACGTAGTCACTTTTGGGACGGATGAGAGACGACGGGTTTCTCCAGGATAAGAAAAGTTTTACGATACGTGCACTAAGAATGAGCGCTGTCAACTTCCTATATACTTTTGTAATTTTATATGAAATCATATACTCTCATGAACAATTCAGTTTTTTCTGGTGATACGTACTTTGACATCTTTTGTTTTCTTTATCTAAAAATGCATAACATAGTAGAGGGGGGGGGGGTGGGTGGGGGGACTTTCAATCCTTTCATAGTTTACCTTCCCCAAAGCAAGGTTATACGGCGAATGTCTGTGCTCTTCAGTCTGTCCATTGTAAAGAACCACCTGTCTGATGTGAAAAATTTTTTTTCAATAAAAATCAATATAAAAGGGGGATGGGGTGTGAGAACGGGGGGAGAGGGGAAACAAACAAAAACCGCTGTCTATATAAAGAGTCTATGACGTCATTCCTGCATGGATGGTTTCACTTTTTTGTAATTCAGGTCTAAGTTTGAAGTCGCTGAGAAGACCAAGCGTTTTGAGAGGATAAAAGCAGGATTGGCAAATAGTCAGAAGCTGGTATCTAGCATGGTGTATTGGGGAAAAAAAACATTGGTGGCAATACGTGAAGAAGAATTCTTTTCTGACCCCCCCCCCCCCCCCCCCCCCCCCCAAGAATTCTTTCTATAAAAAAAAAAAGAGTAATTCTTTCTAAAGGGTTTGTATTGTAGATTAATATTTTTAAAAAGGGTTTGAGTTTACTGTACCTACATTTTTAAACGCATCTTTCACTTCGCACGCACGCACGCACACACGCACGCACGCACACACACACACACACACACACACACACACACACACGCGCGCACACACACACGCACGCACGCACGCACGCACGCACGCACATACATAACACACGCACGCACGACACATGCACGCGCTCACACACACACACACACACACACACACACACACACACACCACACACACACGCACGCACGCACGCACGCACGCACGCACACGCACACACACTCACACATACATAACCACACACACACGCACGCACAGACACATGCACGCTCTCACACACATACACACACACACACACACACACACACACACACACACACACACACACACACACACACAGATAGATAGATAGATAGATGGATAGATAGATAGATAGAGCTTAGAGAGAGAGAGAGAGAGAGAGAGAGAGAGAGAGAGAGAGAGTGTGTGTGTGTGTGTGTTTGTGTGTGTGTGGGGGGTGTGTGTGTGTGTGTGTGTGTGTGTGTGTGTGTGTGTGTGTGTGTGGTATAGTAATTTCGTCCTATTTTTCAATATATTCTTTCAGTGGCTGCTCGCAGATTGTGTCACCCTGTGATGATGATAAATTCCATTTGCATTATGGTTTCTGTTTGTGTCTTTATCAAACATCATGAGAACCACTGGCCTTTGATCTGTGGTTGGCACTGCAGACGAGAAGATCGCGGGCTGCAGTCCCATCAGGGATATTCATGGGATTCTTTGGTTCCAGCCAGCTGCTTCTCAGACCTAAGTTTGCTGTTAGGGTCTGAAGGACAAACTGGGGCCACACAGTCAGGTTTTGTCCGCTCCACAGATGCGTCCCTGGCAACATTGCTATATTTCAGGACCAACACAGCAGGTGTGTATACATTTTCTCGGGCTAGGTTGATGGCGGGATATAAAAAAAGCGGAGGGTACAGCCTTGTCTTGTGGTCTCAGACCAGAGTAGAGCTCCATAGCTTATTCGTCATAGACTCTTCCTTAATGATCATCTTTTTTAAATCAGCATTTTTTTTTTTTCACGTGTCGCTCTCATTGTGATTTCAATTTCAATATTTTCTTCATGTCCACGCCCATGGAGACTTTGAATGTGAACGGGGGGGAGGGGGGGGGGGGGGGGATAGGGGGGGGGGGGAGGACGTCGTTATAGACGTGAGAATAATGATGATACTGGAGGAGGCATCGAAAATGGAGGCAGCAAGGTAAATGACTTGGGTCTCCTGATGAGATTCTTACAGGGATCGAAACTCGGGGAAGCCTGTACTCAAGAAATGCGTCGCCTTCACAATAGGGAACGCAATAGACCCCCTGTCCTTTCGGCGAATGGTTTAACACGTTCACCCTGACCACCATCTGTTCACTGCCCTACCCACACACACACACCCACCCACCCCCCCTCATCCCTATCCCCATCTCCGTCCTTCACGGTCGATTATGTCAATTTTAAAACAGGTTTCCTCTGACACAAAATCAATAAATCGGGAACTGGAGTACTGAACGAGGAAAAGGGGTGAAATGGGTGGAGGGCAGAGGAGGAAGGGGGGGGGGGGAGAAGGGGATAGAGCAGGAGGGATCGCTGCACGGTGAGTAGGATGGCGGTTGCCCTCAATTACTTTCCTACAAACCAAGCTGCTTGACGACTGGCTGCCGGTGGGAGACTGCATGTCCATGAACATGTAGGTCAAGGGTACTTGCCCTGTAATTCTTGGTCTGTGTTAGCACTGGATTCCATGGCAGTACGTGGGCGACTCCTGGACAGCAGGCTTATGCACTGCAGCTGTACACCTCGATTTTATCTCTTTTTTTTTTTCTCTGGATCCCTCTGCAACAAGTGTGAAAGATTCGCAAGGTAGAGTCACACCACACACACACACACACACACACACACACACACACACACACACACACACACACACACACACATATATATATATATATATATATATATCTGTTAAAAATTGATTAAAATGTAAAATATATAGTTTTAACAGATGCCGCTCCCAACGCCCGGTTGAGCACTTTTTTAAAGTTATTTGTTGGTTTTTTATATATAAATAATATATATATATACCTTATATATATATATACATACATGCATATATATATATAGAACGTGCGCGCTCTCCAACGCTGCATTTTTCTTTTTTTCAAATAACACCTTTTACCTTTGACATGCGCACGAGCGTGCGCGAGCGCGCACGCGTGCACACACACACACACACACACACACACACACACACACACACACACACACACACACACACACACACGCACACACACACACACACACACACACACACACACACACACACACACACACACACGCACGCGTGCGCGCACACAAATGCTTGCATTTTCTTGCATTTTTTTACAAATAAGACCCTTCACCAGAAGCCGTGGGGAGCCACGAGGTTGTCATTTTCCCCCACGTCTATTCCTGTGCTGATGAGAATACCATTGATGTATGGTATGAAAGGCATGTCTCTATTGGACCCCCTTGGTGGAAGATCACCATCACAGCTGAGCCTGTTGATGACACTCACAGCTGGATCGGAAATCGGGTATAGCCAGGCTAGCGGAACGGCTCAGTTTACTGAAGAGAATGTCATGCCCCCCCCCCCCCCCCCCCCCCGCGCCCCCCCCCGCCTTCCAATGAATGGCGTTTTTCCCACCACCACCACCTTCTTCTTCACTTTCCGGTCCCAAGCAAAACAAATCATTTCCTAACTTCCTCTCCACCCTTCTCTTTTCATTTCCTTTTCTATGATGGGTAATGTCAGTTTGTCGCTTCTTGTCTTCTTCTTTCATTAAAACAGATCAATCGGACGTATCTACAGGTGCGTGAAATAGTAGGTAGTGGTGAGACGGGAAGAGGAGGAGAGAAGAGGAAAGGAGAAAGAGGACAGGGTGTTGACCAGACTTTCCTTTCCTAATCTCGCTGTTTGATGTGATGACTGGTTCAGCAACGGAAGGGGTGGGGGGTGGGGAGGCATCATCTTGCTGTTTGATGTGATGACTGGTTCAGCGACGGAGGGAGAGGGGGGGGGGGCATCATCATCTTGCTGTTTGATGTGATGACTGGTTCAGCGACGGAAGGGGGGAGGGGAGGGGGAGGGGGGGCATCTTTATGGAGGCCAAGAAAGAATACCATGCCCTGCAATGCTTGATTGATAAGTGTGAGTGCTGGCTGGGGTGGGTGGGTAGAGAGAGGGCTGCTGGACTGTGGTGCTAGGCTCCAATGCTGATTTCCCTTGCTTTGAACTACACCAGTTCTCTCTCTCTCTCTCTCTCTCTCTCTCTCTCTCTCTCTCTCTCTCAATACGGGGCGCATGCGCAAATTCAACCTAGAACACACGTACGTTCAATGAGCTCTGCACATCTAATTAGAATTACAGTGGCCTGCTCAGTTGCTACGGTTTCACACTAAGTACAGAGGCTGATGACAATACCAGGAAAGCCATACCAGAAGTTCCACTTACCTTCAGACCAGTACGTGGGGTTTCATCGCTATCTTCAAGTTTCTGGCTCTCAGAGCCAAACGGGAGAAAGCCATGTTTTTATCGACCTTGAAAGTTCGGCGGAGGTCAACCGGTGTCGTTGTTGGAGTGTTGCTGATACTTCTGTTTTGGGGGACCTTTTACACAGGTGTGGGAATGTCAGGACAAGGAAATGCGACAGTCACGACTGACCCCAGCTGGGAAGGTCAACAGTAAGGAAGCCGTGGATTCTCCAACACGCCAGTCGACAGAAGGAAAGACTGACCATTCTGTTAATGATGTGATGGACACTTCACTGAAAATGAATCATGACTTGAATATGAAGTTTAATACGATTCAAAGTGACCTCAAAGAACTCAAAGAAGAATTCAGAACCTTGAAACATAGAATAACTACACTGGAAGAGAAGGTTTCAACATTAAGACAAGCAAAACAAAAAAAAAGTTCTGCAGTGTGAAAATGAACGGTTGAAAACTAAAATGTGAAAACCTTAAACGCAGAACTGATGACCTAGATGATGGATCGAAACGAAACAGCCTCATCACTCATAGAATGCAGTAAGACAACGAAACGTGGAAAGACTGTGAAGACAAAGTCAGGGAAATGATGGTTGCCAATGTGGAACTGACAGGAGAATGTCAATTTGATCGTGTCCCACTGTGTGTCCTCTAAGAAAGACTCTCTAAGCTTAAAGGGACATCTTTTTACATTGGAGAGAACTTCAGTAAAAGAGTCCGAAAAATGAGGAAAAAGTCGGTTCCTTACCTACAAGAGGCAAGAGAGGCTGGAAAGGAGCCAGTATGGTCTTTGTCCACCTCATTATTGATGGAACTAAATTTTATCTCGGCGCAAACGGAAATCTGGTTCAGTCCAGATAGGTATTAGTCCGGCCAAATGTGCTAAAAGGAAATTCAGTCTCCAGAAGTTTTCATTTTAAACTGTGGCAGACTTTTCGCACGGGTGTACTGGACAAAATACACACTGAAATGCATGTCAAATTAGGTCGTGCAATTCGTGCGCTTTCCGTAGCTGGTAAACCGTGTGAGTGTGCCGCAGAATTCAGTGGGTTTCGAAGAAAAATAGGTCACACACATTAGGGGGCCGTACTGAAAGTATTGTTGAAAAATCTGTTTACGATGCCAAGAGTGGCCCACAGGATGTGCATGTAAAAATAAATAAGAGTGTTTATTTTTTGCATTGGAATATAGCTAGTGTTCTGTCAAAAATGAATTATAAACATTTTTTCTTATATTTCATCATTTCACTTTATTTGTATAGTAGTGACATTTTTGATGACTTTGATCCAATAACATTTCCGAACCTCATGTTAAACTCGAAAAGCTACAGCCACTTAAACATCACATCCAAAAGTAGCACAGACGTTCTTGGGCAGTTCTTTGTCCAACACAAACACACACACATTCTGTATTGGAAACACTCACACCACCACCGCCACCACCCTTTGTTTTTACCTCTAATAAATCATTGTTCATACAGAAGTTATAGATATCCTCCTTTCATTTTTCGCTATATCCCACCAGAACTCTCTCCTTGTTCTTTACCAAGTAGTATAGAGAAGATCTAGAAACTTGAAGTTATCCTGGACGAGCGTGGCATACAGAGAGTCCTCAAAAGAGAATATCCCTTCAAGCGTGGGTTTCGGCCCTTATCTCCTGACACTCTAGGGGGGATTGATGGCCACACTCGGTTCATGACTATAGAGGGTCCCTCTGCTGCAAATCCCATCTTGGGAATTATTTCGCGAAAAAAATTCGCAAGATAGAGTAGTGACTTATAACCTTATACTTTTCACTGAGCCACAGGGACACCTGATATTTGTAGGAAAGTTAATATAAATTTCACTTTTGTTTCATTGACCAAATCCAAGTCTCTCTGCTGCTTCTGCCATTGGCAATCACAGAGAGTTTTTTCCTTCCCTTATGGGGCTGTATGCAGACCTTCCTACAACCCCAAGCTCCAAAAGCTGCAGTGAGCCCTTTGGCCTGATAACCTTCTCTCCTCAAGCTGTTTGCCACATCAGCCGGCAATTTCAGTCTTGTAGATTTGCACAGCACACACTCCATTCTGTTCTTACATGGCACCGTGAACACACATGATCAGCTATATGGTTGACTGAGAGTGGACTACTACACACACACTGGTCTCATATATATATCTATGCTATATATCTCTATATACTATTCCACACTGGGCGCGCACACACACTCCCAGTCACACACCCCGTCCACACACACACACATACTGCATGTTCCGTGTGGCACCACCACCACCACCCACCATGATTCGCCATACTCCCGTGAAGAATGTTCAGAAGCTATAGCCCCTTCTTTCACCTTTCGCTTCCCACCCCACTCTCCCCTTGTTCAGACTACCAATCCTTTGACACTTGGTTTGACTCCACGTGTACTCCCCTTGAGCCAGGGCCCCCCCCCCCCCCCCCCCCCCCCTCCACTGTTTGTTTTTCATTGCAGTTGGGGCATGAAGGATCGTCACTTTCTCATCGATCATTTCATTCAGGTTTGCATTTGAGGGCAGTATTAGGTACTATTATGCTAATACTGACACTATCTCAGCTTCTCACTGAGAGGGGCCATTGTGATAATCATTCACCTCCAAGTGCTGTTTTCTTTGGAGTGTGAATTCTCGTTTTTTTTGCCCTCGTTGACACTGCTGGACCCTTTTTCTCATTGATTTTTTCCTTCTTCTTTCTCCATCCCTGATTCATCATGTAATGATAACGCATTTTTCGTCTACAACTTTGACCACCATCAGTTTTGGTCACCCTAGTACTTTTCTGTTGGTACTGTGTGTGTCCTGTTATTTTCCTGATCTTGAGACTTTTTGTGCAGAATCCACACCTCTTGAACTTTCCACACTGCCTGGGGCACACACACACACACACACCATAACATTATATACACACACACACACACACACACACACACACACACACACACACACACAGACAGATATAGATAGAGAGATATATAGATATATATATATATGTGTGTGTGTGTGTGTGTGTAGTGTGAGAGATATGAGCATTGTGTATCCCCTTGTGTGTGTGTGTGTGGTGTGTGTGTGTGTGTGCACCACCCCCCCACCTTTTTTTTTTTTAATTCCCCAACAGCGATAGCCCCTCACCTAGTGATCACTTCCACTTCTTTCCAATCATTATTATTACTACCTAAACCCCCACAAATAACTACTATCATCACAACCACCACCCATTCATTATTTCTTTGTTTTTGAATGTATCATTTCTATTTCTTACCACCATAAGCACTATTATCAATCCGCCCAAATCACTACCATCACTAATATATCATACCATTAAGCTATAATCACAAAACAGACAAACAAACCCTACTGTTTGCACCCCTACTCCCACACCATTCTTCTAAAAAAAAAAAACTCCAACACTTTAGCAGTAGCCCTCCTCTTATTATATACGTTTCCAGTATCGCCACTATTATCACAATTATTGCCATTATTACTATTATTATCCGGTCATCATTATTATTTCAACTCCCATGGTCCCCTCCTTAATGGCCTCGTTTTCATCCAGCAGCCATTTTGCGCCGAATATGAGAAGATAAGTGGTTTCTCGTTCTTTGTTTTCACTGTCCTAAATGCTATTTGTTTTTGCCTAAAGAATTTCCCAAGAGATCAAAATACATCGTGTTTTGTCCTGTAATCTGTTTGTCTATCTGTGGGCGGTGAGTAACCCCCTTTTTGTTTTTTTTTAAATTTTGCTTCATTTTCTGCCCTCGGTCACCTCGTTTTTAAAACTATACTTCCTTTGTTACTCCAAGTGCTGTAGGTTGTGTTGGCTGGGACGTTATTTCATAACCAGAAAGAGTGAAGGTATTTTACATCTGTGATTAGTTTTCTTGAAAGCTACTACTACTGGTTTTTAAGCTTTGGCCAAAACAGTTATAGCTTCTCAAACTCTCAATGTAGACGCTGGGTATTCGAGTAAAGTACAGTCTATCTCTGTTTGGGGTGATGGAACAACCAGCAGACAGTTCAGTATAATTCAGCATCTTCATCCTCTATCTTCAATGTTGGAGGTTTCTGTTTCACCTACTTTTCAGCCTGTTCCAGACCCGCCGGCAGAAACGGTTTTAATCCCGTGAAAAGGGCGGAGTTTCTTTTATCAACTTTATCAATACAACCCTACGTTTTTTTTTTTCTCCCTTGCCCGCATGGGTTGTGCCCTCGGAGAATTGAGGCGGGGAAAGAAGGAGGGGGAGGGAGAAGAAGGGGTGGAAGCGGGATGGGAAGTCTGGAAGACAGCGGACTAGGTATCCGCCAGAGGCAGTGAGTGTTCTTTGATAGGTGGCAGGTTAAACGCCTCCGTCTGGGGCATTTACTTTGTCTTGTAGAGTCTTGGGAGGAAATAGCAAGTCTGTCTGACAACTGACAAGTGTCGACACTTTTTTTCGACGCATTATAATGTGAGGAGTGACTACCTCGCACCGTTTTCTTTGCTTCAAAACTTTCTCCTTCTGTCTTGATCTTTTCGTTTGACTTCTCCCACTGACACAACAAGCCGCCCCATGGCGGAGAGAGGTAACTCCCCCCCCCCCCCCCCCCTCTCCACCACAGTCTGCACACTGGGCCAGTCCATCACTCGGTCCCTCGTGCAAAGCTTTGCAAGAGACAGCACACAGCTCTTTGTAACAGCGTCGATACTAACATGGCTACGCTGCTGACATCTGAAGCACCACGTTACGAATGGAGCCTAATACAAAATCTCCTTGGACATTGAGATATCCTACTGTCGCGATCCGAGCAGCCAAGGGACACAGAAAGTTAGAAAGGTGGTGTCCATGGGTACTCTGACATACAAAGCCTCTAGAGACATCAACACCTCCTTGGGATTTAAGCTTCTTTGCAGGCTCTGAGACAGCCTTCACATCTGGATACTGTATAACACCCTTCATAATTAATTTGTTTGTCTGCCATCACAAGCAAAAAAAAAAAAAAAGTCTGTAGGAGCTCTTCTGACTGCTTTGAACTGCACTCCTCGCAAAATGATCCATTCAACAGACCGCGTAATGCACTTAGGATTGCCCGCCGACACTTGAAAGCCTTTTTGAATCGAGAAGGACAGAGCAGACAAAAGCCTGTCTCCCTCAGCTGGCTCCATTATCAGCCATGAAGCCCCAGAAACCCGTCGTTGCTCCCACGTCAATCTTCCAATTTGAGTCGCTAGAATTGTCCGGGGGTGTTCCTGTCCGTTGCTTTTTGGGAGAGAGGAGGTGATTTTGGAAGGGGGAAAAGGGGCAGGGGAGGGTGCAGCTATACTCTTAAGATTTTTATTGTTTACCCCTCGCTTCCCTCCATTCCATAAACAAAATATCAAAGCTCAAGATAGAATGACAACAGTGCGACAGCAGAACAACACTGCTAAGTGGTGTCAAGAATCTGGATTTCTCATCCACCCCACAAAATCCCAGATTTGGTCTTCACTCTGCGCAAACTAGACAAATCATCCTCATCAGATTTATTTTTCTCAATGGAATTCAAATTGACAAAACTGACAACCTAGGCTACGCGGCAATCGGCTTTGACAGAATGCTTTTTTTTTTTAAACTTCGAAAACATGTGTAGAGAACCTTGTACTCAAATGCTAAAAGTACTTGTCCGCCATAGTGGCGGTGCAAGACATGGAGCACCGCCATGTCTACAAGCTGCAACAGTCTGTTGTTCTAAGCGCAATTGATTGTGGATCAGGGAAACACAACTCCGTCCCAGAACAGTGTTTTGAAGTTAGAAAGAATACAAAATGAACTTTATCTGGGAAACCGTAAAGAAGACACCAACTAAAATTATAACTTACTTGCTTGACTGTTCTTCAAGCGAGAGCAGACACAAGTCTACTGTAGAGCATTTGACAGTCTCACACCCACCGCCACTCTCCCACCCCTCCCAAACAGAAAACGCAGCATGAGGCTGCCAATGACACAACAGGCACCGTCTGCATTGAAAGTTATGGATGATATGATCAGAACACATCAACTCGTTTGTTTGTCAGTCATCAAAATTCAAACCACCCAAGGACTGAGAACTATACCCTGATCACTTCACACACCTCTTCCAATCTGTCACAGCATCAGAGCGTCGAAAACATCGTCAATAATGGCCACAGGGAAAACCTAGGTAGAATTTCAGATACAGGTGAAAAATACCACCTAAGTATAGGTCGGGCTGGGAACACACAGTGAAGGAAACTGCTTAGACAATCCAATGAGACAATGGTGTTTACAGCTTCACAACCGCTACGAAGAGCGCTATGCTAGCTTCCTTCAACAGACAAGCTTCTAATACATGCCAGTATATTAGCTTAATGACACTCCGCTGAATGTGGACAGGAGAATGAGAAGTCCGGTTTAGCATGAAGCAATGCAAAGCCTCCAAACTTGTAAGGCTCAAACTGTTGCACCGCGTTGGTTAACATTGATTCTGATTTCATTTCACGAAAAAAAAAATTGCTTTGAATGAGACAATAAACCGTTCCGCGTATGAACGCTCCTATTACATCTTGTACACAGTTAAATCCTATTACCAACTTTCGGAAGACAAGGTCAATTTGGTCTTGGTAATGATGACACGTATACACATGCATCGAAAGAATGAAATTATGAATGAAAAAATGAACGATTGAGAGACTGAATGACGTGGAAAACGACTGAAGCACCAGCAGGCAGCTCTCCAGTTGGCTCTACTCAGGTAGTCAGCCCGTTGAGTAAAGGCGAGCGTGAATTTTAAAGTGCTTAGAGCTCGGTCTCTGTGACCAAGAATAGACGCTATATAAGTATTCTTACTACTAGCGCGCTGCTGCTGCTGCTGCTGCTGCTGCTGCTGCTGCTGCTGCTGCTGCTGCTGCCATAATCATAATGATAACCAAAGTCATCATCATCATCATCGACCCCACCAGAGCGTCAAAACCAACCCT
>JADBJO010003840.1:42500-45000 GCA_016801955.1 Conus betulinus
AGAAGTAGACTGCTAAAGTAAAGAATGCCGTATCAACAAAAATAAAATAATGTTCATAACTTATTGAAAAGGGTACTTTCTCTCTATCTCAGTGTTCTGCTGCATGCATAGCAAGACGCCAGGATAAACGCCTTTGAAACCAAACACTGACACAGGACAACGATACACTGTTACTTGACATATTACACACTGCGATAACCAAAACGTAATTCTGGTTTTCTCCGTGAAGATTAGAGAGAACACACGAAAAACATTAGTGTAAGCAGCGAGCAAAAGCATTTTAAAGAAATATCAGAGAGACACCACGGATTTGAGAAGGATCTGCTTCATGGAAAGGGACAACAACATGGGGGGCACGAGCTCATGGTGAATTGTTCTGATGCTGCAAATGGGGGGGGGGGGGGGGGGGGGGGGGGGGGGGGGGGGGGGGGGGGGGGGGGGGGGGGGGGGGGGGGGGGGGGGAGGATGAGAACGTTACGATGTTGGGGGGACGACGACGGGGACGACGGGCGGGGACGGCGACGACGACGACGACGACGACGACGACGAGCGATGACAAAAAAGCGTGGATGATGATGATGAGATGATGATGATGATGATGATGATGAATGATGATGGCGTTGGTGATTACAAGCTCAATTCGAGCCGTCTTTTCTCAGTGGAAAAGAAAAGAGAATGCCTTAAACAACACACACACACACACACACACACACACACACACACACACACACACACACACACACACACACACACACACACACACACACACACACACACACACACACACACAAACAAAAAAAAAAAAAAAAAAAAAAAAAAAAAACGATTTTTCAATCGCCCTCACCTCCCCAAAAGGAAATGAGATCCTCGCTATGGGAGGATAGGGTTGCAACACAATAAATAAGAGACCAGTGACATTCATAAACAGTTGTTATTTCGATCTTAACAAACCCTGCCCTTGCCACCTTTCCCCTCTCCTCCACCCCCCTCCTCCCAACTTCCCACCCCGACCCATCCCCACCCTACCACCCACCCCCAACACCCTCTCCTGCAATGACTTAGGTCAGATGCCATGGTCTGGGACAGGACATGCTCACTGGCTGAAGAGTAAAGTAGGCCGACTGACCAAGCGCGATAGTTTGTGCAAACATCCAAGAACGATAAAGCTCGAACATGGAGGCCGAAAAAAAAGGGCAAACGTGGCTCTTACCGACTGAAGTTTAATCATAGTTACAATGAGTATATTTTGCCTTTTGTTGATCCAAAAGTCGCCCACGACAATCAGCTGTGACTCGAACTTTGGACCATAAAGAAAGAAAAAGATTGAACTGTTATGATTTCGAATGTTGTATTGAATTGTTATGATTTCGAATGTTGTCTTGACTCACACCACGAATTTATACATAAAACCATGAATATTCCGTGTTGGGTGTACGAGCGTGATGGGTTAAGAGCATTTCTGTGTAATATAAATCTTCAGAATAACGCTGCAGTTATTCGCTCTTACCCATCCATATGTTCCCTCTTTTCTGTAACCCCAAAGTCGTCTTTGGGTTTCACGTTTCTAGTCTTGTTCTGCCTGTAGAGTTCATAAGTTAGCAGTAGTTATTCCCCCCTGCCATACACTACACCACACACACACGCATGCACGCACGCACGCACGCGCGCACGCGCGCGCGCGCGCGCGCACACACACACACACACACACACACACACAAACACACACACACACACACACACCCCACAACACACAAACGCATGCTCGCACGTACGCACATAATGTGGGTCTGATGGTATTAAAAACCTTAAACGTTTCCGTGTTTTGAAACGCACACACACGCACGCACGTACTCACGTTTGCACGCGTATTCACGCGCACGTACGCACACACATAATGTGGGTCTAATGTTATTCAAAACGTTAACGTGTTTCGTGTTTCAATAAGTAGATCGTTCATACCTTTCGGATTTTCCCAAATTATATCCTTTTTGTTATTTTGGCCTGGCGATTTTTTTTGTCTTTTTCCTGGTTTCACTTGTTATGTTGATGTAGACAATACACGTGTGAAGCATTACGTAGGTAGGTTGGTCAAGATGAATGTATATCAAGACAAGCTTAGTTATTTTTTTTCAATGGGATGTTTTTTATATATTGTCAATGATTTTGATACCATTTTGTTAGATCATTCTATCACGATAGGATGCAGAGTCAGATTTGTTGCAACGTTTGTACAAAAACATGCTTGAGGACATGGAGTCAAAAGCACTGGTTGTCAACTGTCTACGCTTCCTAGGAAAGTGACAATGTTGTGTGTTTTAAAACATTGCTGTGTCACGCGAACAGGACTGACAACGTTAAGCAACAACGACCACACATAGCACGAGTCTTCTTGTGACTGACCACTTGCCGGAGGAAGACGTCACATGGGAGGGGAACGTGTCAATCAGATTTTATTTACAAGCCACACAATAAAGATAAGAACAATTAGAATGCCATCAGG
>JADBJO010003840.1:60000-65000 GCA_016801955.1 Conus betulinus
TACCTGTGAAACAAGACAAATTGTTTTGAACACTTGATGCGTACTTTTCGATGGCATGCCTCTGTTTTAAAACACAGAGAAAACTTTTGCAAAGCATGAGAAACGTTAAGAAATCTACACCTGTAAACTTACAATTTCGACAGCAGCAAGATCAAATCAGACACATTATCGGTGGATGTGCGTTTAACATCCCTCAAAAACATTCCAACCTCAATATCCATGAGCTAAATGCTCTCCAAGAAAACAAGAATCGCACAGACATAATTAAACCTGCAGACAAGAGCAGGGCAATTGCGGTGTGGCGTTAACTTGTATCATGATGAACCAGAACGTCATTTATCAGATGGTATTTTTTATGAAAAAAATTTCTTCCTCATCACCAAAACAAGACGATACTTTGATTCTCAAAACCATCAAAAATGCCATATCATGGACATCTACCCTCTGAGGCTTCATCTGCCATTACAAGTGAACCCCCTGACCCCATTTCCATCTCCTTCCCCAAATCCACAAACTGAACAATCCTGTTCGACCGATTATTTCAGCTTGATCTTGTCCCACTACTCTCATCTCTGAGTTCTTAGACTCTGTCTTTCAGCCTCTAGTTGCAGCACTTCCAACCTATGTTAAAGACAACAACCATGCTCCCTATCTCTTCGACCAGTTCATCTTTCCTGACAGTCCTCAACGTTTCCTCTTCACTTTGTGAACAATGACGGCCTTGCAGCTGTCAGTCACTTCCTCAAGAAAAGTCATCTGATCATTGATATCGTTGTATAGAACTGGTACCAACGTTGAACTCATTCTCCTTCGCTGAAAACTGCTACGACAAGTACGCGGAGTGGCCATGGGCACCAAAATGGGACCATCATATGCATGCCTTTTTGTCGGATACGTGAAAGAACCATACCTTCCAAGAAAAATTTCCTGACCTTTTCAAACGATCCAGTGATGATTGTGTAAGAGCCACATCCAGTTCAAAATCTGACCCTCAGTTCATTACATTTGTTTCCAATTTCCACCCAGCTCTTCGCTTCTCCTACGAGATTTCGGAGACCACTGTTTTTTGTTGTTGTTGTTGTTTTTATATCCAACTGTCCATCTCAGCTGACTAACAACACCTATCAACTTCTGTTTTCTGCAAGCCCACAGATTCCCATTCTTACTTATCGTATTCATCTAGTCATCCACGCGCTGCAAAAGACAACATTCCCTTCTCCCAGTTCCTACGTCTCCGACGCCCGTTCAGTGATGGCCAGGACTTTAAGGCAAAGGCACCGGACATAGCATCCTCTTTCGAGACACGTGGGTATCCACATACCATTGTTCAAGAGGCAGCAAACTCTGTCTCCCGGTCAGAAGCCTTGATGTCCAAACCTGACGCAGAACAATGACCGTATTCCATTGACACTTATCTACCACCCCCCATAATATTCCTGTCAAAAACATCTTCTAACGCCATTTCAAAATTTCACAAATCTAATCCAAAACCTGCTCCTTCATTGCCAACATCCACATCATCACTGGCCCAAAAGGAAAATTCAGTGTGCAGTCCCATTTCACTTGCCAGTCCACCAACCTGGTGTACGTACTGAGATGCAGCCTCTGCTCAAAGTTGTACGTTAAGGAAATACATCGTACCATCAACGAACATTTGTGGGGCACCTCAAAGCCACCCAGTCGTCTCCACCAACACCAGTGGGAATTAATTTCAAGGCTGATTGCAGCAGCAAAACTCATATTTCCGTCATTGCTGTTTGGCAAAAACCACTCCTCAGCTCCAGAAAGAAAAAACCATGGAGTCAAGGATCATCTCTCGCCTTGGCACCACAAAAATCCTGATAGACTCAACTCCCGCATTTGACTTCTTAGTTTGAACCATTCCAGCTCTTTGCCCATTCTTTCCTTTCCCCCCCATCTTCTCCTCCACCCACAGCCCCCCTCAGTACAACCCCCCCCCCCCCCCCCCCCGCCCCCTTCAATTTCGACATCCCACTATCTTTATCTTCACACACACACACACACACACACACACACACACACACACACACACACACACACACACACACACACACACACACCTTTAAACACATGTTCATCCCTTTACGTATATGTTTTTGATGACATTTTCTATACGTACGTATTTGTCTTCATTCGATGTCATCTGTCCGGAAGACGCTGTATGACCGAAACGTCGATGATTTTTTTTTTAATCATATGAGCTTTGTTAATACAAAAGATCAGCAATCAAAAATCATTTGTAATGTTGCATCAAAACACACACACACACACACACACACACACACACACACACACACACACACACACACACACACACACACACACACACACACACACACACACACACGCACGCACGCACGCACGCACACGCGTGCACAACACACACACACACACACACACACACACACACACACACACACACACACACACACACACACACACACACGCACGCACACACACACACACACACACACACACACACACACACACACACACACACACACACACACAGACACACAGTGCGCACGCACGCACGTGCGCGCTGTGTGCACACTGCCATCAACTTCCCCCCCCCACCCCCCCCCCCCCCCCCATCCCTCCCCTCTCCCCGTCACACCTACACATACACTCCGTCCGCTTGCGCACACCCCGCACCACATTATCCTCCTCCAACCCCTCCTCCTCCTCCTCCTCCTACACACTGACACACGCACACACTCGTAACTACTACATAGGCCACCATGGCACAGGCGCAAAATGCACCCTCTGTACATTGGGAACCAGTGCGATTACCTCCCTCCTTCTCCCGCCTACACACTGCTGCTGTCTGCTGCTGGCAGGTTTCTGGATGTTATTGTAGTAGCAGACTTGGTTTATAAAGCGACGCTTTGGATCGCGGCCTGAAAAAAAAACAAAAAAAAAACAAAACAAAAACAAAACAAAAAAAAAAAACAAACAAACAAAAAAAAACGAAAAAGGATGGCGTTCCTGACCTGGAAACTTCGCAGTTTTCTGAAGAAGAATAGTCTTTGAGGTGCTGTTTTGTAGCAGGTGTATTCCCTGACAACACGCACTTTATATTTTTAATGGTAAGTGGTGTCGGCCTGTCCTTTTTCCTTGTGGAAAGCAATGATCATCTCTTCCGTCTTCGAGACATTCTGTTCCAGGTAGTTGTCATCACACCAGTTCACCAAGGCTTGAACCACAGATCTGTACGAGCCTTCGTCACTTTTAATGAGTCCAGATAGAGATGTGTTGCCAGCAAACTTGATGCTGACATTTCTTTTATCATGAAAGCGGCAGTCAACGGAGTAAGTAGTAAAAAAAAAAACGCTAAAAAATCGAAGAACAAAAATCTGGCGTTGGTGCTTGGTTTGTCGAGGTGTTCATACAACGTATGTAACAGTGTCGGAAGAAGAAGAAGAAGAAGAAGAAGAAGAGAGGAAGAAGAAGAAGAAGAGGAAGAAGCGTTGGTGCTTGGTTTGTCGAGGTGTTCATACAACGTATGTAACAGTGTCGGAAGAAGAAGAAGAAGACGAGCACATTTGTCTGGAATGCATGACGGACTGTCTGTTAAAGATATCAGTGAGTGTAACCGGCCTGTCTGTTAAAGATATCAGTGAGTGTAGTGCCTGTCTGTTAAAAGATGTCAGTGAGTGTAGTGGCCTGTCTGTTAAAAGATATCAGTGAGTGTAGTGGCCTGTCTGTTAAAAGATGTCTGTGAGTGTAGTGGCCTGTCTGTTAAAGATGTCAGTGAGTGTAACTGGCCTGTCTGTTAAAGATGTCAGTGAGTGTAACTGGCCTGTCTGTTAAAAGATGTCAGTGAGTGTAACTGGCCTGTCTGTTAAAAGATGTCAGTGAGTGTAACTGGCCTGTCTGTTAAAAGATGTCAGTGAGTGTAACTGGCCTGTCTGTTAAAAGATGTCAGTGAGTGTAACTGGCCTGTCTGCAAACGGCACAGTTTCCTTCATGCCCCCGCCACTGCCACACGGTAAACAGTCTCTAAAGTTTGGATAGATTTGTTAGTGTTTGTTATCTGCATGCTCCATTCCTCTTGCCAGATGTGTTTGAAATCAACCTGAGCTTCAGGTTTCAGGTCGGTGTAAGGGATAGAAAATTCTGTTCAGCTGTTAATCTGTGGCACTCGAGCGAGTTGATTTGCCTCATCACTGCATTGAATGCCGACATGACCGCTAGCACAAAGCAAAAACTATGCCCTCTCTATCAAAATTCAGAGAACTGTACAGGTTGAACAATTTCTCAGTTGAGGAAGCTTGAGCTTACGGACATCAATAGCCACCCCACGCAGAAAGGGAGTCCGAGAGGATGAGGACATTTCTATGTTTTGATTTAGAGACCATTCAGACGTCAAGGCTCAAAGCTATGAGCTCAGCAGAGCAAATGGAACAGTCAGCGGAAATACGTGCAGAACATTTATGAGAGAAAGGTGTCGTGCAACACGCAGCAGAGGCAACACCCTGTTGATATAAATTTGAAGTCCTACCCTAAACGTTCTTTGAAAAGGTGGAAATTTTGAATACGGTTCCACAAAATATGTCATATATGCCAATACCTGGTCGAGTCTTTGCAATATGAGGCCAGATCAAAGCAGATCTCCGGGCGAGGAAAGTCCATGGTGGTCGTCAGGAAATATGGATGAATAACGACAGCTCTATGGTCAATATCTGCATTGTTTGAACCGGGAAGAATGCGTATTCCCACAGATGGAATGGAACTGGTGTTTGTCTCCAAATATTTGAGGGAACTTGGATGATAGACAGTCATCCGTTTCCGCCGACAGGTTGGAGAGAGATGGTTCTTCCGTCTCTGCATACAGGCTATATACAGGAGTGGTGCAGAATGTACCCAGACAGAGTCAAAAGCCTTGATTGTGGATGGGGTCCAGAGTTTAACGGTGGGGAGGTTTGGGAGAGCCGCAGACAACACGACTGTTGTCTAGTAGGGAGCGGACCAAAGCC
>JADBJO010003840.1:77500-80000 GCA_016801955.1 Conus betulinus
ATTTGGAGTTCGAATCACGCCGGCTTGGACAGGGTTCCATGCTCATTGTCTTGTGCAAGAGTGAATCGCCTGGACCGCCATTCTTCTCACCTCCCCAGGAGGCTGATAAAAGAAAGGCATTCATACATACGGTTCATCTGCGAATTGTGGCAGTCTTGTGTACCAAACCAGTGGTGGGGTATCCAATAACAAGATCATCCTAGAAAAACAAAATGCTCTGTGTACTCTATGAAATCACATGTCGGATTAGGGTGCCCTTATAGTCTCTTGCCCAGGGATGGGACTCTCGGAAAACACCCCACCCTCCTTCAAATGTTCCCAGGGTGGTGAGTTTGGCTAAAAGCTTAAAGCGAGGTAACCCCTAAGAAACTCCGTAAAATGAAGCTGGCAGTTTGTAGTCACAGGCGCAAACTTGAACCAGGCTATCACGCACCCCCGTTCTCTGATGATTCGGCGAACGAGAAAGAACTGGCACTGATAATGACAAACTAATGTGATTTCTGAGAGCCATCTTAATTGTCATTCTTTGGGTCGTTTGGTGCGCTGTTTGACAGACCTCACTCTCTCGCTCCGCCTATCCTGGAACGGTCCTGTTATTTCCATCTCTACATCATTTTTTTTTTTTTTTTGTGGCTGTGGCCGTTTAGCTTGAATGAATGTAACTTGTGAACGAAACGCTTCTTCACGCGGTGTCCAGCAAGGTTAGAAGTCGTGTGTCATGCTCACGATCAGATTTGCCATTTCGGAAAGCTCTGAGGCAAAACTGCTCATCTTTATGTTTTGTCGTTTTGGTGCTGTGAGTGTAAATCTCCCATTCTCGCCCGCCATCGTTCCAACTGACCTGGAATGGTTACGCCCGTCTGTAATATCACTGTAATAGATCAGGCCCCGCGTAGAACTTGCCAACACACTTAGCTCCCTCTTCCCCCTCCCCATCTATCTATCTATCTATCTATCTATCTATCTATCTATCTATCTATCTATCTATCTATCGTTCATTGATCGATCGATCTATGTACCTATTTATCTATATCTATCTATCTGTCTACCTGTCTCTAAATCCGTGTGCTTGTCTTTCTGTATTCTGTCTATCTATCTGTCTGTGTGTCTGTCTGTCTATTTGTCCATACGCCTGTCCGTCTGTACATCCTTCTGTCTGTCTGTTTACCTGTGTATCTGTATATTACCGAGAGAGAGAGAGAGGGGGGAGAGAGGGGGAGAGAGAAGGAGAGGGGTGTGTGTGAGAGAGAGAGAGAGAGAGAGAGAGAGAGAGAGAGAGAGAGAGAGAGAGAGAGAGAGAAATCAACGGTCATGACTTCAATTTCCTGGGGGATTGAGGTTCTCTGTGTTTTTTTACTTTTCATTTCCAGACACTAACGTCTTCCTCCTCCCGACATCACTCTCATCTTCAGTAACCATCCAACCCATTGCTTCTTCAGGCCCTCTGTCAGCGCTGATAGAGTGATAGACAGCCTCCGCTTCCCTTCGCCTCCCTCCAGCCCACCCCCTCTGGGAGAAATAAATCCTGGTTAACATCACAGAGTGCGAACAGGCCTATAAATTATGGAAACCCATCAGTGTGGAGAGGGGAGGGGGTAGGATGAAAGAAGAGAAGGGGGCGGCGGGGGGGGGGGGGGGGGGTGAAACGAAAACCACGTCGTCTGCGTTTTAGATAAGATTATGAGTACAACTTCACAGCGACAATCAACAGTTATGTCAATAAGACGTCATCATCATCGTCGTCATCATCATCATCATCTGATACATAGATAGATAGATAGATAGATAGATAGATAGATAGATAGATAGATAGATAGATAGACAGACAGACAGACATATAGACAGATAGATAGACAGACAGACAGACAGACAGATAGATAGATTCATGGATAGACAGACAGATATTTAGATAGATAGACAGACGGACGGACAGACGGACATACAGATAGATAGATAGATAGACAGATAGACAGACAGACAGACAGATAGACAGATAGTTAGATAGACAGACAGACAGACAGACAGATAGAGAGAGAGAGAGAGACAGATAGATAGATAAATAGACAGATAGATAGATAGTTAGATAGACAGACAGAATGATAGACAGACAGATAGATAGATAGATAGATAGATAGATAGATAGATAGATAGATAGATAGATAGATAGATAGATAGATAGATAGATATTTTTTTTTTCGCTGTCTCATCCTTTGTCCTTCACAGTGGCATTACAGCCACACCACTCATTCCGGCGCTCCGTCCATGGCCACAGGCTGGTCTGTTCCCTCACCGGCCCAGCACGGGCCATCCACAACGAGCAGCCAATGCACATTCGTCAGAGGACACTCTCTCAACGGCTGACCAAGCAGCCAATGCACATTCGTCAGAGGACACTCTCAACGGCTGACCAAGCAGCCAATGCACATTCGTCAGAGGACACTCTCAACGGCTGACCAAGCAGCCAATGCACATTCGTCAGAGGACACTCTCAACGGCTGAC
>JADBJO010003840.1:87500-92500 GCA_016801955.1 Conus betulinus
GAACTAAAAGGAAGCGTTGAGAACTAAAAGGAAGCGCGGAGAACTAAAAGGAAGCGTTGAGAACTAAAAGGAAAGCGCGGAGAACTAAAAGGAAGCGCGGAGAACTGAAAGGAAGTGCGGAGAACTAAAAGGAAGCGCGGAGAACATCTCTGCCACGTAAGCTTCAGACCAGCGTGGCACCCTACAGCATTATCTTTATAAATCTACTCCCTCCATAATCAACAGGTTGAAAAGAAATGTATTGACAGCCTACAAGAGAATCAATCTCACAATACAAAGCAGATCAGGATGTCGCCCCATTGTCCCACGCCACGTCCATTCCCAACTCCATTCCTTATCCCTCACTCTGTTCGGCCTCTCTCCTTCTGTGTGTGTGCTTTGGGGTATGGTTTTGCGTGTGTGGAGATAAGAGAGAGAGAGAGAGAGAGAGAGAGAGAGAGAGAGAGAGAGAGAATGAGAGATAGACAGAGACTGCGTGCATATGTGTGTGTGTGTGTGTGTGTGTGTGTGTGTGTGTGTGTGTGTGTGTGTGTGTGTGTGTGTGTGTGAATATTTGTCCATCTCTGTCTGTCTCTGCCTGTCTGCCTGTCTGCTCTAAGAAATCCTGGGAGCTGGTAATGACAACCCCTTGAAAGGAACAAAGACAGGGAAGGAAACCAGGCAAATGGGAGAAAGTTGCAAGTAATAGACCAAGTTTGGGGCTTCTGGGCAAATACGAGGTCTTGCGTCTGCAGTTCATGCTGATGCCGAAGCTTCTCTGGCCTCTACCTATATACAATGTCATCACTAGCACCGTGGAATGCACGGAGGCCAAAATCAACAAACACACGAGGAAATGGCTTGGGTGGGGTGGGGCCAACAGAAACGTAATGGTGGTGAAAGGCAAAAAGGACAGAGACATGGTAACAGGGGTTGAAGGAAAGACAAGATGGCAAGATAATTCAGAAGGCAGCACAAAGTCAACAGGGACGGTGGACTCCTGAAAAAAAAAAAAAAAAATAAAAAGACCGCAAGAAGACTCATCTGGAATGATCTATGGCACCTCTTAGAGTCAGCATCATCCTCAGATCTATATGTGACCTCCTCCGTTCGATTTCAAACCTGGTCAAACGGGGGAAATCGAATGATCCGACGTGTCCACATTGCCACAGCAAAGATTGGAACATCTCCTGAGTTCATGCAAAGCAGCGCTAGTCCACAGAAGGTACACACGGAAGCACAACCAAGTGCTTAAAAGACCTTACATATGGCTAGCACTGCTAGACACCAGAAGCTCCAGCAACAAAGTTCTACACAGCATGAGACAAAAAAATGGTATGGAACAGCTGTGTTATGAAAAAAAAATAAAATAAAATAAAAAAAAAAACATGTTTACTGGATATATGGACACCTAGGAATACATAATAGATCTAGAATGGACAAAAAATCCATAGATCATCAACAAGAGTGGCATGAGAGTGGATTATTCACACACACACACACACACACACACACACGCACGCACGCACACGCACGCACGCACACACACACACACACACACACACACACACACACACACACACACACACACACACACACACACACACAGGCACGCACACACACACACACACACACACACACACACACACACACACACACACACACACACACACACACACACACATTTAGGTTAATGGAAAGAAATGATTCTGGTCGACTTCCCTGTGCCCTACAGAAGCGGAATGGAGCAGACTGAGAAGTCTGCCAGTGTAGTCACAGCTGAGAGTCTGCCAGTGTAGCCACAGCTGAGAAGTCTGCCAGTGTAGCCACAGCTGAGAGAGTCTGCCAGTGTAGCCACAGCTGAGAAGTCTGCCAGTGTAGCCACAGCTGGAGGGAATCTGGCATCCAGGCCATTGTCCTCGCCAGAGAGGTTGGAGCAAGAGGATTTGTCAGCTCATCAGTCTATGACCTCATTAAACAGCTCGGGATTTTGGTGAGAAGAGGACAACAGCCCTGGTGGCAATGGCAGAGGCAGCTGAAGAGAGTTCCAGCTGGGTATGGTCGAGGGGAAACAAAAGAGAACTTCAGAAGGCTTGAATTTCCCAACTTAGAACCAACCTTTTTTTTTTTTTTACCTTATACCAATAGGGTAAGACATCACGGCCGGCTTGAGACGTCCACTCATTTCAAAGTTGCGGAATCGAATCCTGGCAGCGGCAGAAAAAAAAAAAAGAAAAGAAAGTTGGCAGCAGATGGGCATCTGGGAGTCATGGCCTGGAAGTGGTCCCACCCCCTTTGATCGTAAAGAGTTCAGGGCCGACACACATCTCTGAGGGAGGTTTTTCTTCTCTGAAGGCCTGCTGTCAGGCTCTTCTTTAAGTTTCATCCTACTCTCTCTCTCTCTCTCTCTGAATGAATGATTCATTCATTCTCTCTCTCTCTCTCTCTCTCTCTCTCTCTCTCTCTCTCTCTCTCTCTCTCTCTCTCTCTCTCTGTAAAAAGACATTTTGGTAGATGTCATAATTGCTTGACATGCTTAATTTCATTTACAATCGCTTAACGTACCATGGCATTTTGGACATTGTCCGTTATATAGAGAAGACTGCCCTTGCAACGAATTTAAGAAGGTGGTGGGATGAGATGGGGGAGAAATCAGGTCAACATCTCAAATCATTCTACTTTTCTTACTTTACTAAATGAACTTTTGTTATCGGTGGTGAATGCAACATTATTCGGGGCTTTAAACTAAAATACTATAAGGAAACAAAAGTGAATGGGTGGCAAAAATAGCTCTGAAATCGTTTCAGCAAGCTGGCTACATTTTGACTACTAATCAAGTGATGTTGTTCGTCCGTCGAATCGACGAGGACCGCTTCAGTCATCTGAGAATTGGGAGGGGAGGGGGTGAGATGATTTGTGGATATGCAGATGGCTGATCAAGCCAATGCGCACACGGAATGTGCGGTGACAGATTGGACAGGCAACGTGGGAGACCTGCCCTTGAAAGCGCGGGCTTTCCTTGCCTGTCTCTTAAGTTGCGCTGCAGCTGTCGTCCTTTTTTTCACATGCATTGGCACCTTTGTGGATAGAACAGCGCCACTAGCTCGATCCATTGCAGTTTGTTCCCATGTGTCGGGGTTGATGTTAACCGCTTTCAATGATGTTTTAAGAGTGTCTTTGAAGCGTCTCTCCTGGCCTCCATGGGAACGCTTTCCTTGTCGCAGCTCACCATAGCAGTCTCTTGGGTGGTCTGGCATGCGAGTACATGACTTGCCCATCGCAGCCCGACAGCATCAGGATGGTGTGGATGCTCGGCAGGCCTGCTTGGTCGAGCACCTCTTTCTCTAGGATTTTGTCCTGTTTAACAGTCTTCTCAGGCAGGTTGTGTGGAAGTGATTCAGCTTCATGACTTGCCGTTGGTACACTGTCCACGTTTCACATCCACAGAGGAGCGTGGGGAGAACAACTGCTCTGTACACCTTCAGCTTGGTCTCAAGACTGATGCCTCTCCTATTCCAAACATTGGTGTGTAGTCTGCCAAGGGTTACATTTGCTTTTGCAGTCCTGATGCTCTCTTCATGTCGATGGTGACGTTCTAGGACAGTGTGCTGCCAAAGGTTGGGGAATTCATTCACTGCAGCAAGCCTCAAACCATTGACGGGTGACGTTAGGCTCATGGTAGGGTCTTCCTGGCGCAGCTTGATGCAGAACTTCCATCTCCTGTGTATTAATGGTGAGACCCGAAGTTGGCACAGGCTACGGATGATGGATTGCATGTCAGTTTCTGAGCGAGCTTGAGAACACAGTCATCAGCAAACAGACAGTCCCTGACAAGTCTGTCATCACCTTAGATTTTGCCTGAAGCCCTTTGAGATTAAACAGCTTTCCATCTGTTCTGAATCTGATGTCGATGCCTACGTCCCCTTCTCTGAAGGCAACAGTCAGCATTGCAAGAACATGATGCGGAACAAAGTGGGTGCCAAAACACAGCCTTGCTTTACGCCATTTATGACAGGGAATGGGTTAGATGTCTCTCCATTGTCCCAGAAACGAGCGTCAATGCCATCATGGAATTGCCGTACCATAGAGATTAAATTTCGGTAGGTATCCGTAATTGGCCATGATCTTCCACAGGCCCTCTCTATTGACAGTATTGAAGGCCTTGATCAGGTCGACATAGGCGGGGAACAGGTCAGCATTTTGTTCCTGACATTTTTCTTGGAGCTGTATAACAGCAAAAACCATGTCAATGGTTCCTTTGTCTTTTCTAAAGCCGCACTGGTTCTCCAGAAAAAAAGCTTTACATTGCAGTGTGTTTGATGAAGAGTACTTTTCCATAAGTCATAATAAGGGATTTAAGGAGAGACGAGAATCCTTTATTGTCGATGTTTGTATCATAATCGTTATTTCAATAGCATACTGTCGCTGTCACTCTTCACCCACTATTTCCATGCAAAATGTTGTATACGTTTGACGCTGTCATTTGCACTCCTTGCCCTCTTCTTATCATTCTGCCTGTTTCTTCTTTGGCTGAACAACCACCACAAGACAGAACTCAAAAAATCTAAATGTGATTTTTTTTTTTTCGTAAATAAAAAATGAAGTTATCTCTCGGCATCATCACCAAAGGTAATGTTGGGGGCAATATCGTTACCATCATCAATACTATTATCAGTCTCACCCCCCCCCCCCCCCCCCCCCCCCCCCCCATCCCTTCTTCACAAACTCCATTCCTAAACCCAACACACGGCAAACCCGCCTGCAAAGGGACGCTACCCCATTGTACGGTTCGTTCGTCTTCTCTATAGCGGATTTTAAGATCGAAACGCACCGTTCTCATATTGTGAATGTTCATTCTATTCCTTTGGTGATGCAGTAACTGTGCGTTTTTTCTCTCGCTTCATCTCAACTGCAGTCAGTGAAATTTCAACGTAGCTTTCAAATCATCTTCCAGAGAAAGGGAGCTCGAAGAGGGCGGATCTCGCTGAAATGAAACGGATCCCTGATTGCCGTTTGATCCG
>JADBJO010003840.1:95000-97500 GCA_016801955.1 Conus betulinus
TTTTAGCTTTACTCTCGTAGAAACTGCACTTCTAGACTGTGGGTTCATTGGTTCCGAGCTCATCTTTTCGTAGCGCCTGAATCTATGCGACAACAGAAAATCCTGATATAGATGTGTGGAAAGAAGGGAAAGGGGAGGGCTTTAAACTGCCTTTCTACCTTGTTAGTATGTGACTTGATAGAATGAGTTCAAGTTTAACAGGTATTTGAAATTACACTGACAGTTTACATGGTCCAACGAATTACAAAGAAAAAAACACGACGTGTTTCGACCTCTTAGGTCTTCTTCCGGCAAAATAAAGAACACTCAGGACAACGAAGATGAAGAACGACCAGTCAATCTATCAAATGCTTGCGCTGAATTGGACAAGTAAGTGATTGCTCGTTCTTCATTTTCGTTGTCCTGAGTGTTCCTTATTTTGCCAGAAGAAGACCTATGAGGTCGAAACACGTCGTGTTTTGTCTTGTGATTCGTTTGACCATGTTAACCGGCAGTGTTATTTCAAATACCTGTTAAAATTCGTTTGAATTTCCGCCTTGCAGGCACTCAGTTTGCAACAAAGAATGCGTTCAGTCACAGCCGCTGGGATGCTGACTGATTTGGGGACTCGCAGCTCCTGAATATGCCAGCAAAGTGGGAGCTGGATGGTCCACAAAGCAGTTTGTTTTTGTCATGTGCAGATCCACCCTCGTTCTTTGATCGCCCCTGGGAACGTACTCATTAACCATTCAGTAGATTTTGCGTTACTGTTGACAGATTTTAAAACGTGATCACTTAAGTATTGACCACATTCGCAAATGACTATCGACACACTCACTTAAGTATCGTATACATCAGCAAATGACCATTGTTATTCATCAATATTAATGACATAAATGACATTACAAACAGCAGGAAAAAAATAAACACTTCTAAGAAAAGCTGTGGTATTCGGAAACACTTCTAGAAACAGCAGTGGTGTTTGCAGCCGTTTTGCCATGAGGAAAAGCAGCAATAGTTCCATCATTACTTACAGCAGTGTGGATGTGACTCACTCGGACTAGTCCACACATACTGTCTTCGCCACGAAACTTAAAAATCCTTTACCTAAACAGCTGCGGAAAACACAACATCATTATCAACACCGTCATAACCATCATCGTCATTAGTGGCAGCTTCAGCAACGCCGAAAAGTACATCATCACCAAGACAAAGCAACAACCTCGGTCTCCAACATGGCTTCCTCCGATATCCTTCCCGCAGCGTCTTCGTCAACGCACAGTACACTAACCCACAGCAACTCCACCAGCATCACGGGCAGCCACAGCCACCTCCACAACCCGTTCTTCTTCAACGTCAGCCGCTGCAAATACCACGACGCCCCTACCCACCAGTGCTACTACTCCGACGAGCACCTCAAGGCCGAAATATGGGCCTACCTGGAACCCACTGCCACCGAGTGGATCTTCCTGGCTCTCTATATCTCCTCTGCTTCGTCCTGGGTCTGGGTGGGAACGGGTTGGTGGTGTGGGCGGTGGTCCACAACAGCCATCTGCGCTCCACCACCAACGTGCTGCTGACCAACTTGGCCGTGGCGGACTTCTGGCCGTGCTGGTGTGTATGCCGCCCAACTTCGTGCAGACCATCTGGGAGACGTGGTTCCTGGGGCAGGTGTTGTGCAAGGTGGTGGAATATTACAAGGTGAGTGGATAGTGCCAGTGGTGTGGTGATGGTGGTGGTGGTGACGTTGGGGGGTTTGGGGTTACAAAAATTCGGTTGTCTACCAATCAAGGCACGCCATTATTGTCGGTGTGTAGGGAATAAGGTAATGATAAACACAGGCAGTGAGGTAGGGGGTGGGAGGGGAGGGGGGGGGAAAGGATGGTGGAGGGGTGTTTACCTCCAGCCTTAAAAGCCCATATTCATCTTACTTGCATCAAATATGAAGTGGATTTAAAACAGAGAGGAACTGAATTTAGAAACTAAACTTGCTTGAAATTCGACTGTTTTATGCCTCATGTATCTGATTCGCTGAAATTGATAAACTTCATTGTAACTGCTGGGAAAAGCCGATTGTGTGTGTGTGTGTGTGTGTGTGTGTGTGTGTGTGTGTGTGTGTGTGTGTGTGTGTGTGTGAGTATGTGTGTGTATATGTGTGTATGTATGTGTGTGTATGTGTGTATGTGTGCGTGTGTGTGTGTGTGTGTGTGTGTGTGTGTGTGTGTGTGTGTGTGTGTGTGTGTGTGTGGGCCGGGTCGGTCAGTGGGTGGGTTGATGGGTGGGGAGGCTGGGGCAGAAGGAGATGGTGTGGAATGGTGGGGGGGGGAACCAAACAAATGCTTTCAGTATAAGAGACTTTCGGTTCCAGCGCGAGGAAATCCATCGATTGCCCTGACACACATCGGCGATAGAAGTAATTGACATAAAAGCATTTTCATCGAAATGCTGCCAGTAACATCTTTGTTAATGGATGGGTGAGACAGAGAGACAGCTAAAGCTAAAGAGAGAGAGAGAAAGCGGG